>APFE030840673.1:0-78547 GCA_000404065.3 Pinus taeda | reverse complement strand
ATAAAGGGAAGGAATCTACAAAATGGAATAGAAAACAAAGTGTAAGTAAAAAGAGCTACTATACTCATGAAGATAGCGATGGTTTATCAAATAGTGACGAAGATGAAAATAGTAATGACTCTAGAATTTTGATGGCTTATGAAGATGATAATTTTTTGGATGCTTTAGATGAAGATAACCTTTATGAAGAAATCTCTAAACTCAAAATCTGTTTAGAAGAAAAGAATATGATTATAGATACCTTAACATACCAACTTGCTGAAAGAGAAAAACATAATGAAAAACTAGAATGTGAAATTGTGGGTCTAAGAAAGGATCTTGAGAAAACAAAAAATCTCAATCTTAGATTTGCTAAAGGATCAGAAACCTTAAATGAAATTATCAAAGTGCAGCGTTCTCCTCTGATAAAGACAAGTCTTGGATATACTGAAGAATCATCTCAATCATAAAAGCCTTCAACCTCCACTAAAAGCTATCTTTATGCGGCAAAGAGTAGTGAACAAGTTGATAATCGTCAACAAAGGCATAATGCAGATCACCAAGTAAATCAAGCTCAATTTACTTCAAGGATGAACATAAGCCACAACCAACCTCAGGTAAATCATACTCAATTTTCTTCAATGATGAATAGAAACTACAATCACCAGGTCAGTAGATTCGATAATCGCAGGAACTTCTTTAATGGCCAATGTTTTTCATGTCATAACTTTGGACACAAAGATGCTCAATGTGATGCTTACAAGACCATCATGACTAGAGAAGCACAAAATCAAAGGAATGTGACAAGGATCATGAAATGGTCCTACAATAACTTTTCTCTTCATAAAAATGAAATAGAATGCTCAATCTGTAACAACTTTGGTCATGAAGAATCTGAATGTAGGAGTAAATTTCAGCAAACATCTCAAAAGGAGAAAACTCCATTAATACCAAAAATATGGAGAAAGAAAGAACCACAAACAGAAAGATGTGGCATAGCCTTAAATGCAAAAGGACAAGAAAATCAATGGTACATCGACAGTGGATGCTCAAAACACATGACAGGTGATAAAGAAAAACTTCACTCATATAATGCCTTAGAAAAGGAAAAGAATCTCTCATTTGGAAATGACACTCTTGCTGTCATAAAAGTTAAACGATCTATTTTCTTAAAAGAGAAGGTTAAAGCTAGGAATGTTATGTATGTTGATGGTCTAAAGCATAACATGTTGATTATCAGTCAAATGTGTGATCAAGGAAATGAAGTAGTATTTCGATCAAACATATGTGTTGTTCGTGAGCTTGATATAGGAGAAATCGTGATCAAAGGTACAAGAACTCCAAACAACTTATACATACTCAAGGGACGACAACAACAGTGCTATCTAAGCAAAAAATGATGAACACTGGCTATGGAATAGAAGATTGGGGCATCTAAACTTTTCTCAAATAAAAAAAGCATACATATTCCAAGTTGTTCGTGATCTTCTCGATAGTAGCATTCCTGAAAATAAAATATGAAAACCATGTAAATTTGGTAAGAAAACCAGATCGCACTTCCCCGAAATTGAAGGATCAGCTAGTAAGCCTTTTGAACTTGTTCATACTAATTTATGTGGACCATCAAGGAAAAAGTCACCTCATGGAGAAGAATACTTTATATTGTTCATTGATGATTTTTCCAGAATGTGTTGGATAGGTCTTCTAAAGCATAAAGATGAATCATTTGAAAAATTCAAAGCCTTCAAAGCTTTGGCTGAAAATTAATTAGATCGCAAAATCAAATGCCTCAGATATGATCAAGGAGGGGAATTTACCTCGAATGTGTTCTTTTACTTTTGTGAACAACATGGAATAAAAAGGCAGTTCTCCACTGCAAGGATTCCTCAGCAAAATGGAGTGGTAGAAAGAGTGAACATAACTATTCAAAAAATGGATCGAGCAATGCTAGATGAATCTGGAACCCCTGCAACCTTCTGGGGTGAAGTTGCATTCACCGCCGTCACTATTCTCAACCAAGCAAATTTTCAGGTAAACAGAATTCAAACTCCACATGAACTTTGGTATGGTAAGACTCTTACTGTAAGATACTTCAACGTTTTTGGAAGCAAATGTTACATCAAAAGGACTGGCGAAAACCTTGGTAAGCTTGAACTGAGAGCAGATGAAGGTATTCTTCGTGGTTACTCTCCCTAAAGTAAAGGATATAAATCTTATAATAAAAGACTTGGGAAAATTATTGAAAGTATTGATGTTGTGGTTAATGAAGCATGCAAAAATCCAAAACAGATAAAAATCGAAGATTATGAAGAAGATGAGGATTATCTTCCCAAATCAAATCACACCAATTCTAAAGAAGAAACCAATGAAGCACCAGAAGAAGAGATAATGGTGGAAGAAAAGACTCCATCTAGGTATGTTCAGAAAAATCATATAGAAACTCAAATTTTAGGATAGAAAGAGGCGGGTGTACAGATAAGAAGAACTATTACAAAAGCTTCAAGCTATCTAGCATTACTATCTTCCACCGAACCTCAAAATGTAAATGAAACATGTAGAGATGAACGTTGGGTGAAGGCCATGAATGAAGAACTTGAGCAAATTGAAAAGAATAGTACTTGGGAATTAGTTCCTGGACCTCATGATAAGAATATCACAGGAACTAAATGGATATTCAAAAATAAGCTGAATGAAAATGAAGAAGCTATTAGAAACAAGGCCATACTTGTTTGTAAAGGATATGCTCAACAAGAAGGTATAGATTTTGAATAAACTTTTGCACCTGTTGCTAGACTTGAAGCCATAAGAGTGTTTCTTGCTCTTTCTAGTTTTCAGAAATTCAAAGTATACCAAATGGATGTAAAACCTGCCTTTCTTAATCGAGAATTAGAAGAAGAAGTCTATATTGAGCAACCAGAAGGATTCATTCTTGGAAATGATGCAAAACTTGTATGCAGACTCAGAAAGGCTCTTTATGGTCTAAAACAAGCTCCAAGGGCTTGGTATTACAATCTTGAAAAATATCTCCACCAAAAAGGTTATTCAAAGGGATCAGCTGATAGAAATCTATATACAAATATTGACAATAATAAATTGCTAATAATTGTTGTTTATGTTCATGATATCATTTTTGGTAGCAATGAAGAATCCATGAGTCAGAATTTTGCTTCAGTAATGCATCAAGAATTTGAAATTTCCCAGCTTGGTGAGCTTACATGTTTTCTTGGTCTACAAGTTCAACAAATAAAGATGGTATTTTTCTGTCACAAACCAAATATCTCAAATAGATCTTCAAAAATTATGGCATGAAAGATTCTAAACCAATATGTACCCCAATGGTAACAGGATGCAGTTTCAGCTCAAATGATGAATCAGCAGCAGTGCATCAACCAACTTACAAATCCATGATTGGAAGTCTACTTTATTTAATAGGTACCTGACCGGACATCATGCATGAAGTAGAAATAGTTGGAATATTCCAAGCAAATCCAAAGGAATCACACTTTCAGGCAGTTAAAAGGATTTTCAAATATCTTCAAGGAACACAGAACTTTGGTTTATGTTATCCTAGAGATACATATCTTACACTTCATGCATATACAGATGTAGATTGGGCAGGAAGTGTTGATGACAGAAAAAGCACTAGTGGTGGTGCATTCTATATGGGTCCTAGGTTAGTGTCTTGGTTTAGTAAGAAATAAAGTTCAATTGCATTATCTACAGCTGAAGGAAAACATGTGGTTGCTACATCTTGCTACACACAACTACTTTGGATGATGCAAACCTTGGAAGACATTCATATCACATGTACAACACCCATATCCATTATATGTGATAATACAAGTGCCATCAGTATTTCAAAGAATCCAGTCATGCACTCCAAGACCAAGCACCTACCCATCAAATATCATTTTATACGTGAACACGTGCTTGAACAAAAGGTCAAATTGGAGTATGTTCCCTCCAAAGAATAGGTTTTTGATATATTCACCAAACCACTGCCCAGAGAGACACTTGAATATCTCGTACAGAAGCTAGGAGTAGTTGTTGCATCATCCTATTGTTAAAATCCATTGTTTGATAAAGGTTGGTATACGCGAGTTTCATGAAGTGTAGTCACGTACATACACTAGTTTCTGTTGGCACGGTCGCGTATATGTTGGTTTGAGGAACGACAGTGGGCCAAACTCAGGAGAAAGGGATATGATATGGTTCAGGGGGATCATATGCACCTAATAATGAATTGTTGGCATAGTTGCTTTGATTCAGGTGATTCTTTTTTATGGACATATACAGGTTAATGATATGGATGTTGTTCACAAATGCTTATGGAGCAGATCACACATGGTGTATGATAGTTTTTGATGACTATCATCATCTTGTTTAGATTTTTTGTCTCTGTTATAAATATCATGTATATCATACAATGTAAAGGTCATATCAAGACCCATGATGTAATAAGTTGTCTCTGTCTGTTGTAGTCTTTTGATGAGTCCCCTTTTGGTCATATGATGTAATTTGTACCCCCACTATGCATGGGAAGGATGATGTAATAATTGCTATATTTCAGTCATGTATAATCAATTGGTATATCCCCACTTGGTTGGTAGAATGGATGTATGTATGAGTCATTAGTGATAGGGAAGTCAAACTCACTCAGTTGAGTTATAGAGTCATGTTATTTTTGCTTGGAAATATTTGTAGACTCTGCATGTACTCAGGGGGAGCAAGGATGATACAGTACATCTCAACATGAAAAAAGGTGGAGTTCAATCACAAAATTCACCATGTGCCTAGGGGGAGCATGATCAATATTAAGCTATTGAAAGTTGTCATTTTGGTCAGACCTTTGCCCTTGATATCAAAGGGGGAGAGTGACTTGGCATTGTTGTTTCCACCAGGTCCAAAGGGGGAGATTGTTGGAATTATAATGTATGTGTTGTACTTGATGGAAACCCTCTTGTTGCAGAACAACTCACTTGTATATGGTAACTAGATGAATCTACAGAAGATATATCAGATGTGACAGAGTGCAGATGAAAGATCACAGTATAGCAGGTAAACAACAAAGAATTACACATCAGTCTTCACTGAATGAAGAAAGAGAGGTATACATAGGTTCACCTTTAACCAAGCCGTGTATACATGCAGGTTCATTGTATAAAAATCATGTATACGTACACACACACTTTCACAAAAGCAAAAGCACATATACCTTGGAAAATTAAGTTTTTGGTCCGAAGTATTTGGTCCATGGTATTTTGACCCTTGGTAATTGGTCCAAGGTATTGGTCCTAAGAGGTTTTTGTCCATGGTATTTAGAAAGGCCTAAAACTGTAAAAGGAGGAGAAGATGATTAGGCCAAGGTGTGCAAGTATCGAATATCTGATGAAGTGTGATATCTAGTATGCAAGTTATTGGGTTATCGTGCATTGTTGGATCTGAACCAAGGATGAACCTTAGCGGATGATGAGGAAATAGATATAATGATGAATTGATATATTAAGGCGTAAAATGAACTATCATTATGTGTCTTTTCTCATGAATATTCTAGATCTAAATACTAATGCATATATTAATTTGTAAATGATATGATCTGGGTATAACTGAAGTCTGTAATAGCTATAGAATTATGAACTAATTTTTGTAGATGTATGCACTGGCTGGCTTTGAGAAAAGCACATATACATGCAGGTTCGACACATGAAAGTGGCGTATACCTCACAAAATATGTTTTAGTTGCTGTTGTTTGCTGTTGCAGAGTTCTGGGTTCTAGTTTGGTTTCTAGATTACAGTAGTCTCATGATAGTATTTTGAATGATAAAATTGATGGGTTTATTTGGTTATGAAGGTGATTGGATGATGCAATTATATTTGATGATTGAATTACACTTATGATGTTGTTGATGGATATAGTCTGGATATTTATGAAACGTGGTCCTTAGATGAAGGAGGCAGGTCGTAGCCTTCTGTAGGTCAGCACCTATGTACTAGTAAACATATCGGCTAGTACAAGAGCTAGGGGGTTGTAGCTCCCTTCCAGTAGAAGTTGGAGAACGAGAGAAGGTTGTAGCCTTCTATAAGTAGAAGCCTGCATACTGGTATAAGACTGCACCATTACAAAAATTGTAAATAGATTTTCTTATTGTTAAAAGAAGACAGAGATCACAGTAGTAGGTGGTTTTCACCCACATTGGGTTTCCACCTTATATCTTGGTTTTCATGTGTGTTACTTATATGTGATTCTTTATTATACTTTTATTGCACTCTCTAATGAATTCCTGATATACTGGTTAAAGTTCAATGTATAATAATTTGGGTAAATCAAAAGATCTCTTCATATTCTTCATATACGCTGGTTGCCTTAAGTACAATTGCATATACACGCTAGTTTGCTTAGCTGAAGTAGCATATACAAATCAGTTTTGAAAATTAAATAATTGATATGATAATACTGATTCACCCTCCCTCTTAGTATTATTTCCAGCAATGATCAGATCTAATAGTGAACAGGTGGCACAGGCTCAGAGGAAGCATATGCTTCTAATAATGCATTGTTGGCATTATGTTTAGAAGTCTTTGGTACCTAATCAATGATGATGATGCTTATATGGCTAAATGATACATCTTGCTATGTTAAAATCTTAGATGATACTTGGGGTCGCATTGTTGCTATTCAAATCAGATTCATGGATGATTACTTAAGTGGCATATTATTGTTGGTTGGCAAAGACAATGGTGTTATTTCAGGTTAAAGGTCTAGATGTTGTTGACATATGCTTATGGTGCAGATCATATATGGTGGATGATAGTTGCTGATGACTATCATGGTCTTGTTTAGATTGCTAGTCTTATTATAAAACTCATGTATATCATTTGATGTAAAGGCCATGCAAAGACCTAATTTGTAACCTCACTTTGCATGGGAAGGATGATGTAATAATTTCTATTTCAGTCATATATAAACATTTGGTATATCCCCACTTGGTTGGGTGGATTAGTCAAAATTGGTATATCCACACTTGGTTGGGAGACTGATGTATGTATGAATCATTGGTGATAGGAAGGTCATACTCACTGAGTTGAGTTGTAGAGTCATGTTATTCTTTTGAAAAATATTTTTGTAGACTCTGCATGTGCTGAGGGGGAGCATGGACGATTTAGTACATCTTAGCATGTACAAAGGGGGAGCTCAATCAGAGAATTCAACATGTACTCAGGGGGAGCATGGACAACCTAATGTATATCAAAGGGGGAGAATATCATGGACCACCCTTTGCCCTTGATGTCAAAGGGGGAGAGAAAATTGGTAGTGACTTGGTGTGTTTGTTGCCATCAAGTCCAAAGGAGGGGATTGTTGGCATTATGATACAGGTATTGTCCTGGATGGCAACTCACTCAGATCAAAGATCAAAGTATAGCAGGTAAACAGCAAGAATTATAGATCAGTCTTCACAGAATGAAGAAAGAGAGGTATATACAGGTTCACCATTAACCAAGCTGCGTATACATGCAGGTTCAATGTATACAAGTTGCGTATATGTACACATGCACTTTCACAGAAGGAAAAGCGTGTATACCTTGGAAAACTAAGTTTTTGGTCCGAAATATTTGGTCCATGGTATTTTGATCCATGGTATTGGTCCAAGGTATTTGGTCTGAGGTATTGACCCTACATATTTGGTCCAAGGTATTGGTCCTAAGTGGTTTTGATCAATGGTATTGAGAAAGGCCTAAAAATATATAAGGAGGAGAAGATCACTAGGTCAAGATGTGCAAGTATTGTATATTTGATGAAGTGTGAGATCCAGTATGCAGATTATGGGTTTGTGATGCTTTGCTTGATCTGAACTAAGGATGCACCTATGTGGATGATGATGGATGATGGATCAGGATATTAAGGCTTGGAATGCATTATCATTATGCGGTTCGATCATGGATGGTCTAGATCTGAATGCTGATGCATGTTTTATTCTACAAATGTTATGATCTGGGTATGATTGAATTCTGAAATAGCTGTGAAGTTTTTTAAGTTAGTATTTGTAGATCTATACATGGGTTCGCTTTGGTAAAAGTGTGTATACATGCTGGTTTGGCTTATCAGAGTAGCGTATACATTATGAAAAATGATATATTAATTTGCAATTGGTTCTAGTAGCTGTTGCAGAGTTATGGGTTATGCTCTGTCTTCTCATGACCGTGTTTTGATGACAGGCCTTCAGTAATTAAGTTGTGGGTGATTCAGAGAATGATGATGGAGTTTCAATTATTTGTTAATGCAATGGTTGTATTGCAGTGGTGATTGATTTTTAGCTTCAATGTTGTAAATGGGTCCAATATGAAAATTGGATGAAACGTGGCCTTCAGATTATGATGTTGTGTTCGAGGAGTATCCAGTCTGAAAATGTATGTCACATGGTCCCTGGAGGAAGAGAGAAGGTCCTAGCCCTCTATAGGTCAGCGCTTATGTACTGGTAAACATATCAGCCAGTACAAGAGCCAGGGGGTTGGAGCTCCCTTCCAGTAGTAGCTGGAAAATGAGTGAAGGTTGGAGCCTTTACTAGGTTGGTGCCTGCGTACTAGTAAATAGATCAGCTATTACAAGAGCTAGGGGGTTGTAGCTCCCTTCCAGTAGAATCTAGAGAACGAGAGAAGTTTGTAGCCTTTTGTAGGTTGGTGCCTGCATATTGGTATGAGTTTGCACTAGTACAATATTGTAAACATGTTTTTCTTATATTAAAAAGAAGACAGCAGCAGGTGGTTTTTGTACTGCATTGGTTTTCCACCTTAAATCTTGGTGTTCATGTGTGTTTCTTATGTGTGATTGTTTGTTTTTATATTACTGCACATGGTTACTATTTATATTTAATGAAGTACTGAGGCACTAATTAAAGATCAACATATGATGAATTAATTGAATCATAAGTTTGTTGGATATACGCTAGTTGCCTTAAACACAGTTGCATGTATATGTGAGTTCCCTTAATTGAAGTAGCATATATAAATATGATTATGGAAATGGAAAATTTATTGACTTGATAATAATGATTCACGCCCCCCTCTCAGTATTATTCCAACACTATCATTATACAACAATTGTGAGAAAAACTCAAATAGTTGAATGTTGAGAGAACACTTACCTTTAGTATAGGAGAAATAAGGATCATCTCAAAGAAAGAAATAAAGGAATATTGAACAAAAATCAATACTCTTATATTCATAACTTAAGAGGGT
The DNA here is from genome assembly GCA_000404065.3 of Pinus taeda. NCBI lineage: Eukaryota > Viridiplantae > Streptophyta > Pinopsida > Pinales > Pinaceae > Pinus > Pinus taeda. Next base: position 69,334 of record APFE030840673.1, on the reverse strand, counting down.
ATTACAAGAAAATGGATTGGTTGGTAACTTTTCACAATGAAAATAAATTCCTTGGTAGAAAATTCTTAAGGCACCTTAAGATAGTAGACACTTACGAAAGTAAAATTTTTGAATTACAAATGAGAATAATAAATAATTGTAAAGATTGAGTATCTTGCATATTTTGATTATTAACCACAGTAGCCATTTTTGTGCGTTAATGTTTCGAGTCTATAGCAAGACTCATCAATTATTAAATTTTTGTTATTAAAATTATATTATTTATGAGCCTTGTTATAGACTTGAAACGTCGATACAAAAAAATGGCTATTGTGGTTAATAATTCGAATATGCAAGATATTCAAGATTCTCACTAGAAAAATCTTCAAACACTCAGTTGTAAAGATTGTTTGAAAATCCTAGCTCTCTACTTATAGTACTTATATTTGTTGAATAAATGCGGTTGTTTCTATTGTCATATTCATCATACTAGAAATTCTATCTTAATATATGACATCTTTATAGAATGATGAAGATTTATCACTATTAATATCATTTTATAATGCCTTTATCATTATCTACTTAAAAGGCTTAGCTATTAGAGGCTACTCAAGAAGGAAAATTATAGTGTAATCAATGATTGTCAATTGTACATGCTCAAGAATAATTATTTTTTCTTGCTAGATAATGAACACTTATACTTATAAAACCTACCTCATATATAATATATTCTTAGTTGAGTTTATCCACTAATCCAAGCAATTTAGTCAAACTATTTGTTTATAGCGTATATTATTAAAAAATATAACTCTTACTTGTCTTTGGTGTGTGTATGAAAGAGTATGTTCATAGTTTGTAGAAGGTCATTGGATCTAATTAGGTTGATATATCATTTTACAATTAACTAGCTTCCTAGATCGGTGTGTTGTTGAGAAATTTGCTGAAGTAGTAGATTTTATGATCAAGTAGTTTTTTTTATTTTGATAAAATATTCATATATTTATATTTATATTGTAACATTATTTTATTTATACAAGTATATTTATAGAATTTTAGTTTATCTTAAATCCAAGCTTATTATGAGAATTTTAAGATAATCCCTTAGCTTTATTGTTTTTTCTTTATAGTACTCATTAGTTTTAAACAATCCTATAATTAAGAGAATAATACGCTAGTGATCTCAAAATAATTATTATCTTATTATTATTTTAAGATCAATTACTTATTTCTCTCATTAAATATGTCACTTAATATTCCTTAAGAGGGGCATATATGGTGTCATATCATATACATTTAACTTCATATATGCCCTCCTTAGGGTCACATAAGATTACTTAAACATAAACATGGGCATTACATCCTTCTTAGGAGAATGCTTTCAGAAACAAATTATGTTAGAATATAGCATATGTAACAATTGAAATGGAAATTTGGTTATTGAAATTATGATCTACAATAAGAGGATATTGGTGATGGTCGCAATAGGAGAATATTCATGGGGTGGTGGGTGGAAGGGAGACCAACACTCAAGATGACTAGAAATTCCCACATTTCATTAATCTTGTGCAAAACCATCACCAACCAATTGAAATGTATTTAATGTCAAAACAATTTACACGGTGAACTAAAGAGATCTCCATGTTATTATAATAGGTTTGTCAAACATGAAGTGACATATATTCATCTAGTTGTTAATTTAAATGCTTGAAAGGTACACTAATATATATAAACATAGTTATTAGTCTTATATAAATGTTGATAATTTTTACATCAATAAATAATTGCATAGTATTTCCAAATCTCTCGTAACCCATGTAACCCATTATTAATATTGGTGCAATATCATTCATATTATGTACCCACTATTCTATAATTACATCAAAGGTGTTCCTCATATGGGTTTTGTTGAAAATATAATTTCAACTGTGCAATAGTTGAGCCGTTCAGCAGCATGGAAACATCGCCGATGAGCAATCGCCGATATCGCATCGGCTGGATCGTAGTGGAGGACTTACAAAGAGGCATTTTTGTTTGCGATGAGCGATCGCCGATATCGCTATCGGCGTATTGCTATCGGTGAAACCAAAGGAGCAGGGCATTTGTATAAGGCATGCATCCGACCCGATGGATCGGACCCGATAGTATTATAAATGGTTTTTTGATAAATTTTCAAAGTCTGCGCTCAAGGCAATTTCCAATGTATTTTATGCATTTCTGTTATATAACAAAATATAAGAAAAAGGCAAAGGATCGGTTGTATCGGCCCAAATCGCGATCGGCATATCGCAATCGGGGAAACCAATGAAGCATGGAATTTACATATATGAGTGCCGATAGCGATGAAACCCGGACCCGATGGGTTTCCAAAGCCAAATTGTATAATGGTTGAAGTACAGGCCTGCAAAATGAATTTAAAGTGAAGTAAAAGTTTCATTTACCGCTAGTTTTGTAAGTAAAAATAGTAAATGTAATTTACTGTGGGTTGGTAAGTTTTGGTGAAGTTTTTAATTTTATCATTTTTCTATCAGCGACAGCATGGCAAGTGAAAACGTGAAGTAATTTTCTTTTGGTGGTTATATATATGTAAAATCTTTTTGTTAAAAAAAAAGAGGTGAAAAATAAGCAGTGGGAAGTAAAAGAAAGAAGAGCATGCAGCAGCAGAAAATGTAATTTTTCTGGAGTTGAACTCTATTTTTACAGCAGGAAAGTAAAAGAGATTTTTACACACAACATTGTAGAATCTCAGGAGGAGACAGAGTAATTTTTTTTTGTTGAAATGTTATTGGTGAATCCCTCTGAGTGAAAGAGGATGAATTTTGTATCAGAAATTTTATTTTAATGAATACAAATATTTTATGGGTGTGTAATACTATGTTCTCAGAAATAATTTTAAAAGCTTCCCCATGTTAAGATCCTGGAGAGAAAAACAGAGCATTGTCTATGTGTGCAGTTTGTTTGTTTTTGGGATTTTAACAGAAAAATCCCCAACAGTGGTATCAGAGCCAAGTTCAAGCTCTTTGAAGGTGTCAAAGAAGCTGAAGGAAGGAGTTTTCTGGCTGCAGCAACTTCTCCAGCAAAGTGAAGTCTCAGATAAAAAGATCCAGGTATTTCTCATTTTTTTGTGTTGATGCTGAAGAAACAGTCAGTATTTTTAATACACAGTCAAGCATTTTATAGCATAGTTAAAAAGTGCTAGAATGGCCAGCACCAGCACCAGCATGGGTATGTTTAATCCTCAATTCCCCTAGTTCAATGGGAAAAACTATGACTATTGGAAAATAACCATGAGAGCCCTGTTTGCCTATCAAGATTTATGGGAATTAGTTCAAGATGGTTTTGAAGAACCAACAGATGAAAATGAGTTTAACATATTAACTCAGGAAGAGAAAGATCTGCTGAAGAGTAATAGGAAGGACTCAAAAGCCCTTGTATATTTGTATCAAGCAGTCGACCAGAGTGTGTTTCCAATGATAGAAGCAGCTAAGACATCCAAAGAAGCATGGAAAACTCTCAAAACAGGCTATCAAGGCATGGAGAAAGTGAAGACAGCAAAACTACAGTTGCTGAGGAGAGATTTTGAGAATCTGAACATGAAAGAGTCAGACAATATTGACTCATTCTTCACACATGTGATTGGTTTGGTCACACAAATGAGGACTCATGGAGAATTTCTTGAAGAAAGGAGGATTGTGGAGAAACTTTTGAGGGTCCTACCCTCAAAGTTTGATGTGATTGTCACCACCATAGAAGAGACAAAGGATCTCTCAAACTTTTTAGTTGATGAACTTCATGCATCACTGATAACACATGAGCACAGGTTGATTAGAAATGAAAACTCATCTCTAGAGCAAGACTTCAAGACCCAAATGTCCTTTGGAAGAGGAAGAGGTCAAGGCAGAGGAAACAAAAGAGGAAGAGGCAAAAGCCAGAATAGAGGTGGAAGGAACAATCCAGCAAATGCTCAAGGAAGAGGAAGCAATCCAAATCAGAACCAAGGCCAGGGCAGCAGCCAACAAACAGGACAACATCATGCTCAAGGACAAAGGTATCAAAAATCCAATGTACAATGTTATTACTGTAAAAAATATGGGCACTATGCCAGTGAATGTAGGAAGAAGCAGCATGATATGAATAATAGATCTAATGCAAATATCACTAGAGAAAATATCAGCCAAAATAATGTGTTGTTAGCTTGTAACATGGCTGAAACAAATGGTGAAGACATATGGCTTTTAGACTCAGGTTGCAACAACCATATGACAGGAAACATAACCCTGTTTTCTACTTTAGATCAAAATGTGAAATCAAAAGTAACACTAGGGACTGATAGCAAAATTCCTGTTATGGGAAAATGAGAAGTCAAAATATTTACAAAGAAGGGTGAAAAGAAAACCATAGAAGATGTCTACTATGTCCCTAGAATGAGATGTAACCTCTTGAGTATTGGACAACTTGTTCAAAAGAGGTACAATGTTTTCTTTGAGAAGGATGTATGCACCATCATGGATAGAGCACCCAGCAAAAGATGTATTGCTGAAATAAAGATGACAAGGAACATGATGTTCCCTCTTAGAATAAGATCAGATCTGAAAAACAAAGAAGTAATTGCAACAGTTACCCAAGAAGCTTTCCAAAGCATACCAAAGGATGAAAATTGGTTGTGGCATTTGAGATTTGGACATCTCAACTTTGGAGGTCTTAACTTGCTGAGAAGAAAAGGAATGGTAAGAGGATTACCATTGATAGAGAAACTGGACAGCCTTTGTGAAGGTTGCATTTTGGGAAAACAACACAGAGAAATTTTTCCTTCAGGGAAAAGCATAAGGGCAAAGGAACCCTTAGAAATTGTCCACTCTGACTTATGTGGACCAATGCAAACTCCATCACTAGCAGGCAGCCAATATTTTCTAACATTCATAGATGATTTCACCATAAAAACTTGGGTTTATTTCTTGAAGAATAAAATTGAAGTGTTTGAAAAATTCTGAAATTTCAAAGCACTTGTGAAAAATCAAAGTGGGTTGCGCATCAAAGTTTTAAGAACAGATAAAGGAGGTGAGTATATCTCCAAGGAATTCCTACGGTTTTGTAGAGAAAATGGAATACACAAGCAGTTTACAGCAAGGTACACCCCACAACAAAATGGAGTTGCTGAAAGAAAGAATAGGACCATTATGGATATGGCAAGGAGCATGTTGAAGGCAAAGCATTTGCCAAATGATTATTGGGCTGAAGTTGTAAACTGTGCAGTATATATCATGAATAGGTGTCCTACAAAAGCTGTGATGAACATAGTACTTGAAGAAGCATGGAGTGGGAGAAAGCAAGGAGTCACTCACATGAAATTTTATGGATGTGTGGCCTATGCACACATTCCAGTTCAGGTAAGGAAGAAGTTGGACAGCAAAGGGGAGAAATGTATTTTCATTGGATACAGTGAGGAATCCAAAGCTTACAAGTTCTATATCCCATCTACCAAGAAGCTCTTTGTGAGCAGAGATGTTCAATTTATTGAGGAGGAAGCTTGGGATGGAAGCATAGAGAAAACAGTGAATGTTAAAAATTGTTTGTCTCATGATGAAGATGATGAGAAGATGGCTGAAATACATCCCGAAACAGCAGTGCCAACACAAGGACAACAAGGAATACCTTTGAGGAGAAATGAAAGTGCTTCTCCAAGCACACCACAAGGAGGAAATTCAAGTGCATCTTCAAGCACTTGCACACCAAATGAAAGAGGTAAGAAGTTCAGAAACTTGAGTGACATTTATGATGAAGGAATGAATTCCTTATTTTCCTTGTATTGTCATGTTGATGATTCTATTCATTTCGAAGATGTAATTAAAGATAAGAAATGGATAGAAGCTATAGATGAGGAAATGAATGCCATAAAAAGAAACAAGACATGGGATTTGGTTGAGCTACCAAAAGGTAAAGAAGTTACTGGAGTCAAATGGGTCTATAAGACCAAGTGCAATGCTGAAGGAAAAATTGAAAGACATAAGGCAAGGCTGGTTGTCAAGGGATACAAGCAGCAGTATGGGAGAGATTATGAGGAAACTTTCACACCAGTTGCAAGAATGGAAACCGTGAGAGTAGTGTTGTCCATAGCAGCACAAAACAAGTGGAAAGTTTACCAAATGGACATGAAGTCAACATTTCTAAATGGAGTGTTAATGGAAGAGGTTTATATTGAGCAACCTCTAGGCTATGAGAAGAAAGGCCAAGAGCACAAAGTGTGCAGATTGAAGAAAGCTCTTTATGGGCTGAAGCGAACGCCGAGAGCATGGTATAGTAGGATAGATTCATATCTACTGGAAAAAGGATTTGAGAAATGTGAAGGAGAACCCACCCTCTACATCGAAGAAAAGGATGGTAAATTGCTAATTGTTGTGTTATATGTTGATGATGTTATTTTTACAGGTAATGATGACTACCTCATTGAAAATTTTAGATTAGTCATGAAAGAAGAATTTAAGATGATTGACATGGGTTTGCTGAGATACTTCTTAGGAATAGAAGTAAATCAAAATGAAAATGGAATTTTTATCTCTCAAGCAAGATATGTAAATGAAGTGTTGGGTAGATTTAATATGCAAGAGTGCAAGGCAGAGATCACTCCCACGGTAATGGGATTAAAACTTAGCAAAGAGGACAGTAGCAAGGATTTTGATCCTAGCTTATATAAGAGCATAGTTGGAAGCCTCATGTATTTAACTGCAACTAGGCCGGATATAATGTTTGTTGTTAGTTTGATTTCCAGATTCATGGAGAGGCCAAAAGATGCACATTGGCAGGCAGCAAAAAGAATTCTGAGGTATGTCAAAGGTACTAAAAGATTTGGCATTTTATATACTTTTTTAGAAAGTTCAGATTTAATTGGATACACTGATAGCGATTGGGCTGGAAGTGTGGATGATCGGAAAAGCACATCCGGTTATCTCTTTCACATGGGTTCAGGAGCCATTTCATGGGCTTCTAAGAAACAACCTATCATGGCGTTATCTACAGTAGAGGCAGAATATGTGGCAGCTACAGCAATAGCATGTCAAGCAGTTTGGATGAGAAGAATGTTAAGAAGCTTAGGCCAAGAGCAAGCAAAAGAAACAGTGATTTTTTGTGACAATAGCTCAGCTATTGCATTATCAAAGAATTCAGTGTTTCATAAGAGAACAAAACACATCAGCACAAGGTTTCATTATATCAGAGAATTGGTAAGCAATGGAGAAATCATTTTACAACATTGCAAGACTTAGGAACATGTAGCAGACATTTTGACAAAGCCATTGGATCAGAAAATCTTTGATTTTTTGAGGAAGTGTTTGGGTATGACTGCTAACCCAGCAGTTGAAATTAAAGGGGAATGTTGAAAATATAATTTCAACTGCGCAACAGTTGAGCCGTGCAACAGCATGGAAACATCGCCCATAAGCAATCGCCGATATCGCATCAGCGGAATCGCAGTGGAGGACTTACAAAGAGGAATTTTTGTTTGCGATGAGCGATCACCGACATTTCTATCGGCGTATCGCTATCAGTGAAACCAAAGGAGCGGGGCATTTGTATAAGGCATGCATCCGACCCGATGGATCAGACCCGATAGTATTATAAATGGTTTTTTGATAAATTTTCAAAGTCCGCGCTCATGGCAATTTCCAATGTATTTTATGCATTTTTGTTATATAACGAAATATAAGAAAAAGGCAAAGGATCGGTTGTATCGACCCAAATCACAATCGGCATATCGCAATCGGGGAAACCAATGGAGCATGGCATTTACATATATGAGTGCCGATAGCCATGAAAGTCGGACCCGATGGGTTTCCAAAGCCAAATTGTATAATGGTTGAAGTACAGGCCTGCAAAATGAATTTAACGTGAAGTAAAAGTTTCATTCACCGCACGTTTTGTCAGTAAAAACAGTAAATGTAATTTACTGTGGGTTGGTAAGTTTTGGTGAAGTTTTTAATTTTATCATTTTTCTATCAGTGACAGCATGGCAAGTGAAAACATGAAGTAATTTTCTTTTGGTAGTTATATATATGTAAAATATTTTTGTTAAAAAAAAAGAGGTGAAAAATATGCACAGCAGTGGGAAGTAAAAGAAAGAAGAGCATGCAGCAGCAGAAAATGTAATTTTTCTGGAGTTGAAGTCTGTTTTTATAGCAGGAAAGTAAAAGATATTTTTACACACAGCAGTGTAAAATCTCAGGAGGAGACAGAGTAATTTTTTTTGTTGAAACGTTATTGGTGAATCCCATCCTTCTGAGTGAAAGAGGATGAATTTTGTATCAGAAATTTTATTTTAATGAATACAAATATTTTATGGGTGTATAATACTCTATTCTCAGAAATAATTTTAAAAGCTTCCCCGTGTTAAGATCCTGGAGAGAAAAACATAGCATTGTCTCTGTGTGCAGTTTGTTTGTTTTTGGGATTTTACCAGAAAAATCCCCAACAGGTTTCACTAAGTAAATCTAGCCAATGACGGAGGCTTTTTTCCTCCTCCTTCATCTAACCCTTGTTGACTACATGGTGGAGCGATGACAATCTATTTCCGTTGGAGTTTCTTTCTCGTGAATACCAATCATCTATTCTTCAGTCTAATCAAACAATTCATCTAAATTGTGGTGTTTTTCTTCCATAATGGTCGCGAACACTTTTTGAATATAAGCCAAAATCCCGTGGCCGGGAAATTTGTTCAAACCAAAAGATCAAGTGGATCATCTCAGATATGCCCAGCAAGAAGAAGTTGAGCTTATGAAGCAAAACCAATTTAAATATGGCCATAGATTGATTATTGTTTTGGATGAAGCCAAGGAGAATTCCAAGCCATCAAGAGCGGATTTTCATGGATCTTCTTCCAGAAATATTCCTGTTAAAGAGACCCACCATATTCTTAGATTAGAGGTAACTTTTTTTTCCCAATCTTTTCACTGCTTTTTTTCATGGCTTGCATATGAAAGAATTTCCATTTTGTTAGTGAGGTTATTGGGTGGTTGGAAAATTTTTGTTTGGATGGGTCATCCACCACCTCACTGGGATTTTTCCCTCTTTTCCCTAATTTGAAGCCGAAAATCCTAGGATTCAAACATAAATCCTTGCATATTAGAGAGTGATATTCCGGCAGTGGATTTGAAGGCTAGCACCAACCACTTTCTTATTGGACATTCGAGTGGAGCATTTGGAATAGGGGAAAATTGATATAAGTTTTTTCTCCTTAGTGACACAGGATCTGCTTCCAAGGTCCATATAATTATGATCTCACCTATACCAACATTGGTGGGCTTAGTTTCTCTCCAAATCACCTCAACCAATGTGATCCAAATCATCACTTAATGGAGATAATTCAATCACTATTCTTCTATTTTGGAATTTTCGCTGATTTTTTAATCACAATGTACTTATGGATTCATGGTCTATCGAATTATGTATTCACTCATATTTGTCCTACTGGGTCGGGCATGGTCCAAGTCATATTTCTGAAATGGCTCAAAATCACTTCGGAATAAAAAAGAGTTTTAACCCTCCTTCCACTTTCTGCAACATTTCTACCCTTTCTTCCTTTTGTGTTTCAATTTTATTTTACTTGGCATATATTGTTTTAGAAAATACTTTTTTGGTTAGAGGTTTTCTCTTATTAGATTTTTTCAGTGTTATTTTATTTTTTATGGGAAAACATTTGTCGTTCTGTGATAATCTTCTCAGTTAGGTTGTAGGAATAATACGGTCAATACTAAAAAATACATTTAAAAAATGTCCTTATGAATGGTAAGAGGATTCTTTGCGAGGTCATCACTAATGAAAATCACACTTGCAAATTTGAAATCTAATTTCTCTCGCAATTATAACGTTTGTGTTGATAGTTCCACTACAGTCGATTTCAATTGATAAGGTGAGGCAGGCTCTCATGGTTTCGATACCAATGGTTTTCTTGAAGATTCCTAAATATACATCTCTGCCTAATTATATATTGTTGAAATATTAATTTCAACTTGTCGTGCAGCAGCATTAAAATGGCAACTTTAAAAACCATTCCCGAAACCATCAAAACTCATCGGACCGCTTTTGGTCTGCAAGTGGTTTCCATACAAGGGCGCCCGATGCAATAACATTTTGCCACGCGTCCAAATGTACTTTCAACAAAAAGTGTTTTATTGGGACATAAAGTTCGGCTTAAAAGGGTCTCCCGATATTTGTTGTGAACTGTTCAATTTCATGAGGGAAAATCAACGGTTGGGGGACTTCATCAAACCTGCAGCAAATGAATTTTGACATTGCATAAAACATTTTGTTTGACCGCGGTAAAAGCATTTAATGCTAAGTTATTGTGATAGGTAAAAGGTTGGTCGAAACTTTTTATTTTAATGTTTTTATTTCCTACAGAGGTATGGCGAATTTATAATAGGTATGGGCATATCATATAGTTTTTAATTTTATTATTTTAAATTCACGGGTGTAAGTTTTTGTTTTACTGAACAAGTAAAACGCTTTGTAATGTTTTTTTTGGTAAATTGTATTTTGGGAATGAAACACACAGCAGTGTGAAGAAGTGCATATAGAAAAATACAGGGGAGCATGTAATGAAACAGGGGAAGCAGTGTGCAAGTGAAATACACACACAACAATGTGAATGTAACAATGGACTTCTGAAATGAACTGAAGTTTGCACAGCAATGCGAGGGTGAAGACAAATAAAGTTTTGTAATATGCAAAGTGCATAATGTGATTTTTATTTTACAGCAGTATATGTAAAAGTTTGTTTTACAACAGTAAATGTAAATGAGATTTTCACACAGCGTAAAATCTCAAGAGGAGACAGAGTAACTTTTGTTGTTGAATTTCTTTTGGTGAATCCATCTGAGTGAAAGAGGATGAATTTTATATTAGTCTTTTATTAATGAATATAAAGGCTTTTATGGGTGTGTAATACTCTGTTCTCAGAATTTTTTTTAAGCTTCCCTGTGCAAATTTAAAGATCCTGGAGAAAAACAGAGCATTGTCTCTGTGTGAAGTTTGTTTGTTTGTTTTTGGGATTTTACCAGACAAATTCTCCAGCAGTGGTATTAGAGCAGATCCAGGCTCTTTGAAGGTGTCAAAGAAGCTGAAGGGAGGAATTTCTTGCTGCCGCAACTTCTCCAGTAAAGTGAAGACACAGTCAAGAAAGGATTCAGGTATTCCTCAAAGATTTTCTTTGTGTTACTGCTGAAGAAACAATCAGTATTTTAATACACAGTCAAGAATTTGAATCATAGTTAAAAAGTGCTAGAATAGCCAGCACCAGCATGGGTATGTTTAATCCTCAATTCCCACAGTTCAATGGGAAAAACTATGACTATTGGGCTATAACCATGAGAGCCCTGTTTGCCTGTCAAGATTTCTGGGAAATAGTTCAAGATGGTTTTGAAGAACCAGCAGAAGAAAATGAGTTTAATAGGTTAACTCAGGCAGAGAAATATTTACTGAAGAACAATAGGACAAAGGATTCAAAAGCCTGTGTATTTTTGTATCAAGCTGTGGACCAGAGTGTGTTTCCAAGGATAACAGCAGCTAAGACATCCAAAGAAGCATGGCAAATCCTCAAAACAGCCTATCAAGGCATGGAGAAAGTGAAAACAACAAAACTACAACTACTGAGGAGAGATTTTGAAAATCTTTGCATGAAGGAGTCAAATAACATTGACTCATTCTTCACACATGTGATTGGTTCGGTCACACAAATGAGGACTCATGGAGAAGTTCTTGAAGAGAGGAGGATTGTGGAGAAACTTTTGAGGGTCCTACCTTCAAAGCCTGATGTGATTGTCACCACCATAGAAGAGACAAAGTATCTCTCAAACTTTTCAGTTGATGAACTTCATGCATCGCTGATAACACATGAGCAGAGGTTGAGTAGAAATGAAAACTCATCTCTAGAGCAAGCCTTCAAGACCCAGATGTCCTTTGGAAGAGGAAGAGGTCAAGGCAGAGGAAACAAAAGAGGAAGAGGCAGAAGCCAGAACAGAGGTGGAAGGAACAGTCGACAACATCATGCTCAAGGACAAAGGTATGAAAAATCCAATGTCCAATGTTATTATTGCAAAAAATATGGGCACTATGCCAACGATTGTGGGAAGAAACAGCATGATATGAATAATAGACCAAATGCAAATGTCACTAGAGAAAATATCAGCCAAGATAATGATTTATTAGCTTGTAACATGGCTGAAACAAATAGTGAAGACATATGGTTTTTAGACTCAGGTTGCAGCAACCATATGACAGGAAACATAGCTTTGTTTTCTGCTTTAGATCAAAATGTGAAATCAGAAGTCACACTTGGGACTGATAACAAAATTTATGTTATGGGAAAAGGAGAAGTCAAAATATTTACAAAGAAGGGCGAAAAGAAAACAATAGCAGATGTCTACTATGTCCCTGGAATGAGATGTAAACTCTTGAGTATTGGACAACTTGTCCATAAGGGTTACAACGTTTATTTTGTGAATGATGTATGCACCATCATGGATATAGCACCCAGCAAAAGATGTATTGCTGAAGTGAAGATGACAAAGAACAGAATGTTCTCTCTTAGAATAAGGGCAGATTTGAAAAACAAGGAAGCAATTCTAGCAGTTACCCAAGAGGCTTTCCAAAGTGTGCCAAAGGATGAAAATTGGTTGTGGCACTTGAGATTTGGACATCTCAACTTTGGAGGTCTTAATTTGTTGAGTAGAAAAGGAATGGTAAGAGGATTACCATTGATAGAGAAACCGGACAACCTTTGTGAAGGTTGTATATTGGGGAAGCAACACAAAGAAAGTTTTCCATCATGCAAAATCATAAGGGCAAAAGCACCCTTAGAGATTTTCCACTCAGATGTATGTGGACCGATGCAAACTCCATCACTAGCAGGGAACCAATATTTTCTAACATTCATTGATGATTTTACAAGAAAGACTTGGGTATATTTTCTTAAGAACAAAAGTGAAGTGTTTGAAAGATTCCAAAATTTCAAAGCACTTGTAGAAAACCAAAGTGGGCTGCATATCAAAGTTCTGAGAACTGACAGAGGAGGTGAGTATATCTCCAAGGAATTCCTATGATTTTGTAGAGAAAATGGAGTACATAAACAGTTTACAGCTAGGTACACCCCACAACAAAATGGAGTTGCTGAAAGGAAGAACGGGACCATCATGGATACGGCGAGGAGTATGTTGAAGGCAAAGCATTTGCCAAATGAGTATTCGGCTGAAGTTGTAAATTATGTAGCATATATTTTGAAAAAGTGTCCTACAAAAGCAGTGATGAACAGAGTGCCGGAAGAAGCATGGAGTGGGAGAAAGCAAGGAGTCACCCACATGAGAGTTTTTGGATGTGTGGCCTATGCACACATTCCAGATCAGCTAAGGAGGAAGTTAGACAACAAAGAGGAGAAATGTATTTTTATTGGATACAGTGAGGAATCCAAAGCATACAGGTTGTATGTCCCATCTACCAAGAAATTTTTTGTGAGCAGAGATGTTCAATTTCTTGAGGAGGAAGCTTGGGATGGAAGCATAGAGAAAACAGTGAATGTTAAAAACTGTTTGTCTCATGATGAAGATGATGAAGAGATGGCTGAAACACATCCCCAAACAGCAGTGCCAACACAAGGGAAGCAAGCAACACCCTTGAGGAGAAATGAGAGTGCTTCTCCAAGCACACCACAAGGAGGATATTCAAGTGCATCTTCAAGCACTTGCACACAAAACGAAAGAGGTAAGAAGTTTAGAAACTTAAGTGAGATTTATGATGAAGGAATGAATTCCTTGTTTGCATTGTATTTTCATGTTGATGATCCTATTCATTTCGAAGATGCAATTAAAGATAAGAAATGGATAGAAGCTATGGATGAGGAAATGAATGCCATAGAGAGAAACAAAACATGGGAGTTGGTTGAGCTACCAAAAGGTAAAGAAGTCATTGGATTCAAATGGGTTTACAAGACCAAGAGCAACGTTGAAGGCAAAATTGAAAGACACAAAGCAAGGCTAGTTGTCAAAGGGCACAAGCAATAGTATGGGAGAGATTATGAGGATACTTTCGCATCGGTTGCAAGAATGGAAACCGTGAGAGCAGTTTTATCCATAGCAGCTCAAAACAAATGGAAATTTTACCAAATGGATGTAAAGTCAGCATTCCTAAATGGAGTGTTAAAGGAGGAGTTCTATATTGAACAGACTCTAGGCTATGAAAAGAAAGGCCAAGAACGCAAAGTATGCAGATTGAAGAAAGCTCTTTATGGGCTGAAGTAAGCGCCAAGAGCATGGTATAGTAGGATAGACTCCTATCTATTGGAAAATGAGTTTGACAAATTTGAGGGAGAACTCACAGTCTACATCAAAGAAAAAGATAATAAATTGTTAATTGTTGTGTTATATGTTGATGATGTTATTTTCATAAGCAATGATGTTTATCTTATTGAAAATTTCAGAACAGTCATGAAAGAGGAATTTGAAATGACTGACATGGGTTTGCTAAGATACTTCTTAGGAATAGAAGTAGATCAAAATTAAAATGGAATTTTTATCTCTCAAGCAAAATATGCAAATGAAGTGTTGGGCAGATTTAATATGCAAGAGTGCAAGGCAGCGATCACTCCCACAGTAATGGGATTAAAACTCAGCAAAGAGAACAGTAGCAAAGATTTTGATCCTAGTTTGTACAAGAGCATAGTTGGCAGCCTTATGTATTTAACTGCAACTAGACCTGACATAATGTTTGTTGTTAGTTTAATTTCCAGATTCATGGAGAGGCTAAAGGAAGCACATTGGCAAGCAGCAAAAAGAATTTTGAGGTATGTCAAAGGTACTAAAAGACTTGGGATTTTATATACTACCTCAGAATGTTCAAATTTGGTTGGATACACTGATAGTGATCGGGTTGGAAGTGTAGATGATCGGAAAAGCACTTCCGGTTATGTCTTTCACATGGGTTCAGGAGCCATTTCATGGGCTTCTAAGAAACAGCCTATCGTGGCGTTGTCTACAGCAGAGGCAGAATATGTGGCAGCTACAGCAGCAGCATGTCAAGCAGTTTGGATGAGAAGGATGTTGAGAAGCTTAGGCCAGGAGCAAGCAAAAGCGACGGTGATTTTTTGTGACAATATCTCAGCTATTGCATTATCAAAGAATCCATTGTTTCATAAGAGAACGAAACACATTGACACAAGGTTTCACTACATGAGGGAATTGGTAAGCAATGGAGAAATTGTCTTAGAATATTGCAGGACTCAAGAACAGGTTGCAGACATTTTGACAAAGCCATTGGACCAGAAAAGCTTTGAATTTTTGAGAAAGTGTCTGGGTATGACTGAATGCCCGGTAGTTGAAATTAAAGGGGAGTGTTGAAATATTAATTTCAAATTGCCATGCAGCAACATTAAAACGGCAACTTTAAAAACCATTCCCGAAACCATCAAAGCTCATCGGACCGCTTTTGGTCTGCAAGTGGTTTTCGTACAAGGGTGCTCGATGCAATAACATTTTTCCACGCGTCCAAATGTACTTTCAACAAAAAGTGTTTTATCAGGACATAAAGTTCGGCTGAAAAGGGTCTCCCGATATTTGTTGTGAACCATTCGATTTCATGAGGGAAAATCAACGGTTGTGGGACTTCATCAAACCTGCAGCAAATGAATTTTGACATTGCGTAAAAATTTTTGTTTGACCGCGATAAAAGTATTTAATGCTAAGTTATTGTGATAGGTAAAAGGTTGGTCGAAACTTTTTATTTTAATGTTTTTTATTTCCTACGGAGGTATGGCGAATTTATAATAGGTATGGGCATATCATATAGTTTTTAATTTTATTATTTTAAATTCATGGGTGTAAGTTTTTGTTTTACTAAACAAGTAAAACGCTTTGTAATGTTTTTTTTGGTAAATTGTATTTTGGAAATGAAATGCACAGCAGTGTGAAGAAGTGCATATAGAAAAATACAGGGGAGCATGTAATGAAACAGGGGAAGCAATGTGCAGGTGAAATACACACACAACAATGTGAATGTAACAATGGACTTCTGAAATGAACTGAACTTTGCACAGCAGTGCGAGGGTGAAGACAAATGAAGTTTTGTAATATGCAAAGTGCATAATGTGATTTTTATTTTATAGCAGTATATGTAAAAGTTTGTTTTACAGCAGTAAATGTAAATGAGATTTTCACACAGCGTAAAATCTCAAGAGGAGACAGAGTAACTTTTGTTGTTGAATTTCTTTTGGTGAATCCATCTGAGTGAAAGAGGATGAATTTTATATTAGTCTTTTATTAATGAATATAAAGGCTTTTATGGGTGTGTAATACTCTGTTCTCGGAATTTTTTTTTTAAGCTTCCCTGTGCAAAAGATCCTGGAGAAAAACAGAGCAGTGTCTCTGTGTGAAGTTTGTTTGTTTGTTTTTGGGATTTTACCAGACAAATTCTCCAGCAGTGGTATTAGAGTAGATCCAGGCTCTTTGAACGTGTCAAAGAAGCTGAAGGGAGGAATTTCTTGCTGCAACAACTTCTCCAGTAAAGTGAAGACACAGTCAAGAAAGGATTCAGGTATTCCTCAAAGATTTTCTTTGTGTTACTGCTGAAGAAACAGTCAGTATTTTAATACACAGTCAAGAATTTGAATCATAGTTAAAAAGTGCTAGAATAGCCAGCACCAGCATGGGTATGTTTAATCCTCAATTCCCACAGTTCAATGGGAAAAACTATGACTATTGGGCTATAACCATGAGAGCCCTGTTTGCCTGTCAAGATTTCTGGGAAATAGTTCAAGATGGTTTTGAAGAACCAGCAGAAGAAAATGAGTTTAATAGGTTAACTCAGGTAGAGAAAGATTTACTGAAGAGCAATAGGACAAAGGATTCAAAAGCCTGTGTATTTTTGTATCAAGCTGTGGACCAGAGTGTGTTTCCAAGGATAACAGCAGCTAAGACATCCAAAGAAGCATGGAAAATCCTCAAGACAGCCTATCAAGGCATGGAGAAAGTGAAAACAGCAAAACTACAGCTGCTGAGGAGAGATTTTGAAAATCTTTGCATGAAGGAGTCAAATAACATTGACTCATTCTTCACATATGTGATTGGTTTGGTCACACAAATGAGGACTCATGGAGAAGTTCTTGAAGAGAGGAGGATTGTGGAGAAACTTTTGAGGGTCCTACCCTCAAAGCTTGATGTGATTGTCACCACCATAGAAGAGACAAAGGATCTCTCAAACTTTTCAGTTGATGAACTTCATGCATCGCTGATAACACATGAGCAGAGGTTGAGTAGAAATGAAAACTCATCTCTAGAGCAAGCCTTCAAGACCCAGATGTCCTTTGGAAGAGGAAGAGGTCAAGGCAGAGGAAACAAAAGAGGAAGAGGCAGAAGCCAGAATAGAGGTGGAAGGAACAGTCGACAACATCATGCTCAAGGACAAAGGTATTAAAAATTCAATGTTATTATTGCAAAAAATATGGGCACTATGCCAACGATTGTAGGAAGAAACAACATGGTATGAATAATAGACCAAATGCAAATGTCACTAGAGAAAATATCAGCCAAGATAATGATTTGTTAGCTTGTAACATGGCTGAAACAAACAGTGAAGACATATGGTTTTTAGACTCAAGTTGCAGCAACCATATGACAGGAAACATAGCTTTGTTTTCTGCTTTAGATCAAAATGTGAAATCAGAAGTCACACTTGGGACTGATAACAAAATTTATGTTATGGGAAAAGGAGAAGTCAAAATATTTACAAAGAAGGGTGAAAAGAAAACCATAACAGATGTCTACTATGTCCCTCGAATGAGCTGTAATCTCTTGAGTATTGGACAGCTTGTCCATAAGGGTTACAATGTTTATTTTGTGAATGATGTATGCACCATCATGGATATAGCACCCAGCAAAAGATGTATTGCTGAAGTGAAGATGACAAAGAATAGAATGTTCTCTCTTAGAATAAGGGCAGATTTGAAAAACAAGGAAGTAATTGTAGCAGTTACCCAAGAGGCTTTCCAAAGCGTGCCAAAGGATGAAAATTGGTTGTGGCACTTGAGATTTGGATCTCAACTTTGGAGGTCTTAATTTGTTGAGTAGAAAAGGAATGGTAAGAGGATTACCATTGATAGAGAAACCGGACAGCCTTTGTGAAGGTTGTATATTGGGGAAGCAACACAAAGAAAGTTTTCCATCATGCAAAAGCATAAGGGCAAAAGCACCCTTAGAGATTGTCCACTCAAATGTATGTGGACCGATGCAAACTCCATCACTAGCAGGCAACCAATATTTTCTAACATTTATTGATGATTTTACAAGAAAAACTTGGGTATATTTCCTTAAGAACAAAAGTGAAGTGTTTGAAAGATTCTGAAATTTCAAAGCACTTGTAGAAAACCAAAGTGGGATGCATATCAAAGTTCTGAGAACTGACAGAGGAGGTGAGTATATCTCCAAGGAATTCCTACGATTTTGTAGAGAAAATGGAGTACATAAACAGTTTACAGCTAGGTACACCTCACAGCAAAATGGAGTTGCTGAAAGGAAGAACGGGACCATCATGGATACGGCGAGGAGTATGTTGAAGGCAAAGCATTTGCCAAATGAGTATTCAGCTGAAGTTGTAAATTGTGTAGCATATATTTTGAACAGGTGTCCTACAAAAGCAGTGATGAACAGAGTGCCAGAAGAAGCATGGAGTGGGAGAAAGCAAGGAGTCACCCACATGAGAGTTTTTCGATGTGTGGCCTATGCACACATTCCAGATCAGCTAAGGAGGAAGTTGGACAGTAAAGAGGAGAAATGTATTTTTATTGGATACAGTGAGGAATCCAAAGCATACAGGTTGTATATCCCATCTACCAAGAAATTTTTTGTGAGCAGAGATGTTCAATTTATTGAGGAGGAAGCTTGGGATGGAAGCATAGAGAAAATAGTGAATGTTAAAAACTGTTTGTCTCATGATGAAGATGATGAAGAGATGGCTGAATCACATCCCCAAACAGCAGTGCCAACACAAGGGCAGCAAGCAACACCCTTGAGGAGAAATGAGAGTGCTTCTCCAAGCACACCACAATGAGGAAATTCAAGTGCATCTTCAAGCACTTACACACCAAATGAAAGAGGTAAGAAGTTTAGAAACTTAAGTGAGATTTATGATGAAGGAATGAATTCCTTGTTTGCATTGTATTTTCATGTTGATGATCCTATTCATTTCGAAGATGCAATTAAAGATGAGAAATGGATAGAACCTATGGATGAGGAAATGAATGCCATAGAGAGAAACAAAACATGGGAGTTGGTTGAGCTATCAAAAGGTAAAGAAGTCATTGGATTCAAATGGGTTTACAAGACCAAGAGCAACGCTGAAGGCAAAATTGAAAGACACAAAGCAAGGCTGGTTGTCAAAGGGTACAAGCAGTAGTATGGGAGAGATTATGAGGATAATTTCGCACCGGTTGCAAGAATGGAAACTGTGAGAGCAGTGTTGTCCATAGCAACTCAAAACAAATGGAAATTTTACCAAATGGATGTAAAGTCAGCATTCCTAAATGGAGTGTTAAAGGAGGAGTTCTATATTGAACAGCCTCTAGGCTATGAAAAGAAAGGCCAAGAGTGCAAAGTATGCAGATTGAAGAAAGCTCTTTATGAGCTGAAGTAAGCGCCAAGAGCATGGTATAGTAGGATAGGCTCCTATCTATTGGAAAATGAGTTTGACAATGTGAGGGAGAACTCACAGTCTACATTAAAGAAAAAGATGGTGAATTGTTAATTGTTGTGTTATATGTTGATGATGTTATTTTCATAGGCAATGATGTTTATTTTATTGAAAATTTCAAAACAGTCATGAAAGAGGAATTTGAAATGACTGACATGGGTTTGTTGAGATACTTCTTAGGAATAGAAGTAGATCAAAATGAAAATGGAATTTTTATCTCTCAAGCAAAATATGCAAATGAAGTGTTGGGCAGATTTAATATGCAAGAGTGCAAGGCAGTGATCACTCCCACAGTAATGGGATTAAAACTCAGCAAAGAGGACAGTAGCAAAGATTTTGATCCTAGTTTGTACAAGAGCATAGTTGGTAGTCTTATGTATTTAACTGCAACTAGACCTGACATAATGTTTGCTGTTAGTTTAATTTCCAGATTCATGTAGAGGCCAAAGGAAGCACATTGGCAAGCAGCAAAAAGAATTTTGAGGTATGTCAAAGGTACTAAAAGACTTGGGATTTTATATACTACCTCAGAATGTTCAAATTTAGTTGGATACATTGATAGTGATTGGGTTGGAAGTGTAGATTATCGGAAAAGCACTTCCGGTTATGTCTTTCACATGGGTTCAGGAGCCATTTCATGGGCTTCTAAGAAACAGCCTATCGTGGCGTTGTCTACAGCAGAGGCAGAATATGTGGCAGCTACAGCAGCAGCATGTCAAGCAGTTTGGATGAGAAGGATGTTGAGAAGCTTAGGCCAGGAGCAGGCAAAAGCAACGGTGATTTTTTGTGACAATAGCTCAGCTATTGCATTATCAAAGAATCCATTGTTTCATAAGAGAACGAAACACATTGACATAAGGTTTCACTACATGAGGGAATTGGTAAGCAATGGAGAAATTGTCTTAGAACATTGCAGGACTCAAGAACAAGTTGCAGACATTTTGACAAAGCCATTGGACCAGAAAAGCTTCGAATTTTTGAGAAAGTGTCTGGGTATGACTAAATGCCCAGCAGTTGAAATTAAAGGGGAGTGTTGAAATATTAATTTCAACTTGCCATGCAGCTGCATTAAAACGGCAACTTTAAAAACCATTCCCGAAACCATCAAAGCTCATCGGACCGCTTTTGGTCTGCAAGTGGTTTTCGTACAAGGGTGCCCGATGTAATAAAATTTTGCCACGTGTCCAAATGTACTTTCAACAAAAAGTGTTTTATCGGGACATAAAGTTCGGCTGAAAAGGGTCTCCAGATATTTGTTGTGAACTGTTCGATTTCATGAGTGAAAATCAACGGTTGTGGGACTTCATCAAACCTGCAGCAAATGAATTTTGACATTGCATAAAAATTTTTGTTTGACCGCGGTAAAAGTATTTAATGCTAAGTTATTGTGAAAGGTAAAAGGTTGTCGAAACTTTTTATTTTAATGTTTTTATTTCCTAAGGAGGTATGGCGAATTTATAATAGGTATGGGCATATCATATAGTTTTTAATTTTATTATTTTAAATTCATGGGTGTAAGTTTTTGTTTTACTAAACAAGTAACACGCTTTGTAATGTTTTTTTTGGTAAATTGTATTTTGGGAATGAAAAGCACAACAGTGTGAAGAAGTGCATATAAAAAAATAAAGGGGAGCATGTAATGAAATAGGGGAAGCAGTGTGCAGGTGAAATACACGCACAGCAGTGTGAATGTAACAATGGACTTCTGAAATGAACTGAAGTTTGCACAGTAGTGCCAAGGTGAAGAGAGATGAAGTTTTGTAATATGCAAAGTGCATAATGTGATTTTTATTTTACAACAGTATATGTAAAAGTTTGTTTTAGAGCAGTAATGTAAATGAGATTTTCACACAGCATAAAATCTCAAGAGGAGACAGAGTAACTTTTGTTGTTGAATTTCTTTTGGTGAATCCCTCTGAGTGAAAGAGGATGAATTTTGTATAAGTCTTTTATTAATGAATATAAAGGCTTTTATGGGTGTGTAATACTCTGTTGTCAGAAATTTTTTTTAAAGATTCCATGTGTAAAAGATTTTTTTTTAAGATTCAATGTAGAAAAACAGAGCATTGTCTCTGTGTGAAATTTGTTTGTTTTTTTTTTGGATTTTACGAGACAAATTCTCCAACATATATTTCGCATCATTGGATTGATTTGATTATACAGTATTTTCATTTTATATTTCAGTAATCGCTTCCATCAATAAGTTTAGGCTGCTTGATTTCGTTCTTCTCTGCAATCTTTTGCATGTTCTACATTTGGAATGGTCTAGCATGATTTGTTTTTGTGTCGTAAAGGTCGTGACCAGCTCTAGGCAAATCACCTGTACTGATCTCAGTGGAAGTGCAAGCCATTCATGCTAGAAATAAACGAATTCCTATGATTAATATAAAGTTTGATTTCTTCATTCTAACTGGTATATTGTTTTTCCGCTTATATAACGAACTATCTAAAATTCCATGTATATATTTTTGGTTAAATTTGAAATACATAGTTTTTGCTTGAGAACACAGAGCTTGTCACAACATACCAGATGAACATAAGATAAAAGGACAACCACCAACTCTCTAAGGAGCTGAAGGAAGAGTAAGCGGTAACATTTTATCTGCAAATCCAAATTCTTTGTCATACAACAACACTCCAAGGTAAATCTTGAGAGTTTTGTATGGCACAGGAAATGAATCCATAGCCAATAGATTTCATCCGTACAGGGCCAATGGATGCACTGCCAGAAATTATTTCCTTCGTCCTCATCTTGGGTGACATGTCATATTTCCATTCACATGGACTAAACTATATGTAAACTCTAAATAATTCCTTGGATGACCTGCATGATTCCGAATAAATGTTATGTCAGTCGGACTAGTCTATATACTGTAGATATTTTGTGGATGTATGGATTTCAAGTCTATAAATCAACATGACACTAGACTGTATGATTCCACAAACAAATTTATTTTCTGGAACCTGTAATAATTCCACACATTACAAGTGACTTCATTTTGGATCCTGTGATACATGTATTTTTTAAGTGGGTTAGTTGAATATTTAAGAAACAAATAGTTTTTAGGTGTTCTGATAGGTGTATTGGTTTAATATTTAACTAATATCGGTTTTCGTTTTCTTTTTTGGGTTAAAATTTCAAATATATACCAAGGAGAAGTCTTAAGTGACTAAGAGACCATTACCATCTTGCAGAGTGTAAGTCACCAATACCTAATATGATAATTTGATAATTATGTAGTCTTTTGGTATGGTTGTTTCAGAGCTAATTAATTTTCATTGCTTTATAAAACCGGGCATTTATCATGTTTCAAATAGAAAGGACTTAAGTGGAACAAAATATTAAATTTATTTAAAAATTAAAAAATATAATAAATGTAATAAAATTAAAAGGCAAAAAATCCACCCATCAAACTATATACTTTTTTTTTAATATTAAAAAACCATTGACTTCCTATTAATTCCTTCCAATATTGTATGTTATAATATTGGCTTCTTATTGATGAACTACGGACTTTTTTTTTATAGTAAAAAACTATTCATTTTTGTTAAAAGAAGTTCGCTCAAGTGTTATGGTTCATGATTTTTGTCTTAAGTAGTGTGGGTTAAAGTCTCTAGAGATTAATAAAAGAAGAAAAATACTATTTAGTTACTTTTTAGGTTAAAAGAGGATTTTTTGAAAAAAATGTATTAAAATTATTAGATATGTGCTCCAATTAAAAGTTTGAGTCATACAATTGGCACAATTTAGGTGCTCAAAAAGTTTAGAAACTCATTTCAAACAATCACCAATAACAATTTTGTTGGTTCCAAAAGATTGAGTGCAGATGCTAAAGTCAGAAATTATGACATAGTCTTGGTGTTGAGAAAGAAGGCTGTAGCATGCACTACAATCAATTTTTTATCTAGCTTTTTCATTTATCTCACAAAAGCGACTGTGCCAAAATTGATCCATTTTGTCTTTGCAACTTTTCAGATTTTCCCAAATCTTTTATTCCTTCCATGTACTTTACATTTTTAAAAACAATTACTAGTATTATCTAATTTTCTATTAAAATACGGAAGGAAAGAAACAATTATTTCATAAGAGATAACACTAAGAAATTAAGTTTTTAAGTACATCAAGGCCATTGTGAAACTTTGAATATGGTTTTCTCTTTAAAGTCACTGTTGGATTTTGTTTAGGATTGAGATTTATTAGCTCCTTACAGTGGATTTGAGTGCACTTCAGAGACATTTCAATCTTTCATTTTCAGATGGCTTGGTTTCGATTTTAATCTAAAACGCTTTAGGCATGGACGAATATGTGTTTGCACTGTGTGTCGATACGGCAAGAACGATGAGAAAGTCAAACGGCAAGAACAACAACAAAGGGGATCTATATCCACAAATGATGGAACAGCGCAAAAGGAATGCGAGGGTAAATAAAACGACCATGCCAAAACTGATCCATTTTGTTGGGTAAATAAAAAAATTAGTTGGCGAGAAGGATAAGAAAGTCCAATGGCAAGAACGACAACAAAGGGGATCTATATCCATAAATGAAGGAACAGCGCAAAAGGATGCGAGGGCGTTACGACAAGTAAAAGAATCAAAGAAGTAAGCATGCGATGTATATCGTTTTCTTGCTTTTAAATTTATCATTAAAATGATTGATAGTATTGATGAAGGTAGTAAAATAGAAAATTCGATCGATAGTTGTTAGAACTGTTTTATTTTTCGATTTAATTTGATAATATATTTATAATGATTTAAAGTTTATTTTAATAATAGAAATATTAATTTTGCATATGTTTATGATTTTTTTTAATTTATAATAATATCTTATTAGTTTTATAAATAATGTTACTAATTTTAAAATAGAATAGTTAAGAATGTTGTGAGGAAAAATTTGGTTAATCTTTTTAATTTTGGGTTTATTTTAATTGGAGTATTATGTAAGTGTGATTTTTTGGAGTTTTTGAAAAAAAAATTGTATGTAGGTAAACAAATTGTGTTCAAATCTTCATTCGTGTTGTTTAAACTAGTTTTTTTTTTTTTTTTTTTTTTTTTTTTTCACATATATAGATTTAGCACTCTCAAAACCCATGAGACACTTTAATTGTAAAAAAATTCACCTCTTAAATTTGTGATAAAAAAACTAGAAAACTTTCAAAAAATCACACAATTTTAAAAATACTTCATTTTGATTATATATTTATTATATTTCTAAATTATATATATATATATATATATTATATATATATATATATATTTATATAATTTATTTTAAAATTTTAAGCATTACAAAATATATATAAAATATAAATTTTAAAAATTAACCCTATTAATTGGTATATATTTATGATTTTTTTTTAATTTATAATAACATATTATTAGCTTTATTAATAATGTCACTATTTTAAAAATAAAATAATGAGGAATGTTGTCATCAAAAATGCTTAGAAATATCTATAAATATGCTTTATATGAACCTTCATAGATGACTATATGTGAGCTTACTTTGTTTTTAAATTTATTAAAATGAGTGATACTAAAAGTACTGAAGTATTTATAGATAGGAGTTGTCTATAATGGGATTTTTTGGAGATTCTGGTGACGGAATCCCGCGGAAGAAATCGAGGTTAAATCTTGATTTGTTGCAGTTAAAATAATATTTATCTACTATTTAAATTTATTTTAATAATATTTGGATTTGTGGATCGCAGATAGAGTATCTTCTGGAATTTGGTTGGCACACAAATCTGCCAAGGATGGAAACAAGAATGTACATCGACGTATTCGGAGAGGACACTACTTTTGAGTAAGCTCATCAATTTTATTTCCATATCATAAAGTCAACAATGCCTTTTTTGTTTTTGTGTAGTTGAATGCACAAATACTACTATAATGTCTGAGCTGAAGATGGATGACTCTGAATAAATGTTCATACATGAACAAACACAGCTCGGCCAGGCCATGTGACGTTGGTTGTTTTCCTGGAAATATGTATTTTCATAATTTAGTATCCATGTAAAATTTTCAATTGATTCCTGCCGCAATTTTTGGTTTAGGACGCCCTATTTGATCCGGGAGAAACTGTTAGAGCTTGCAAAACTGGAATTCAATATTTTTCACTCTCTAGTCAAGAGAGAGTTACAATCTATCACGAGGTGATGAGCTGTCATTGCATATCGTTTGCAAGTTAGTTGGACTTGAGCCTTGAAAAATTCAAGAGTGTAAACACGTGAAGTTTATATGTGTAGATGGTGGAAAGATTATGGATTCCCTCAAATAACATTTTCACTGCATCGTCACGTGGAATACTACACTTTAGCAGCTTGCATTGCAAATGATCCTAAACATTCTGCGTTTCGACTCGGATTTGGTAAAATATGTCATATGATCACGGTTCTGGACGATATCTACGACACCTTCGGAACAGTGGAGGAGCTCGAACTCTTAACCGCGGCATTTAAAAGGTGATAATTGCACTTACCTAGGGAAACCTATTTTACTGTGTAGCCCTAAGGCTCTTTCACTTTTGTTTTTCTTTCATATATATTCATATATATACCCACACAGGCACATATACCTAGCTTCTCGATTTTGAATAAATGTACTGCGAAATTAAGAAATTGTGAACGAATATTACCCTTGCAGACAAAAACCGACATGACTAAAAATTGTGTTTATAATGATCAGATGGGATCCGTCTTTGATAGAGTGTCTTCCAGATTTTGTGAAAGGACTGTACATGGCGGTTTAGGACAACATCAACGAAATGGCACAAGAGGCGCAGAGGATTCAAGGCCTGGATACAGTCAGCTATGTTCAAAAATCTGTATGAAACTTGTCCTGACGATGAATCACACTAATTGGTTCGAAACTTGTCTACAAATGATCAATTATGTAATTTTGCCAAAAAATTTCTAAAATAATAAAGCATACATGGCGAAAAATATTCTAAAATAATAAAGCATACATATTCAAATATTTAGGAGAATGATTTAACTGAGTGATGATCAGTTAATTTTGTTTTGCTTGTTCTTGTGCCTGTCCAGTGGGAGGCTTTGATTGATGCGCATATGCAAGAAGCCAAATGGATTTCCAGTGGGTATCTTCCGACGTTCGAGGAGTACCTGGAGAATGGGAAAGTCAGCTTCGGCTCTCGCTTAACCACACTCGAACCCATGCTCACGTTGGGGTTTCCTCTTCCGCCCCGCATCCTGCAGGAAATTGACTTTCCATCGAATTTCAATGAATTGATATGTGCCATCCTTCGACTGAGAGGTGACACTCAATGCTACAAGGTAATCCCGGTGACCTTTTATATCAAAACAAATGAAATGGAATATGTTCTGGATTTATTAATTCTTGGTATAATTTAGAATTGGAACGCAGAGGATAGTGACAGTGGCATGGTGAATGCAGGCTGACAGGGCGCGTGGAGAAGAAGCTTCGTCCGTATCGTGTTATATGAAAGACCATCCTGGAATAACAGAGGAAGATGCCGTGAACCAAATCAATGTTATGGTCAATAACTTAACCAAGGAACTGAATTGGGAGTTACTTAGACCCGACAGCGGTGTTCCCATCTCTTACAAGAAGTTTTCTTTTGACATTTGGAGAGTTTTTCATTACGGTTACAAATACAGAGATGGCTTCAGTGTTGCCAGCATTGAAATAAAGAATTTGGTGACGAGAACCGTTGTTGAAACTGTGCCTTTGTAAAGACGCCCATATCGTTATATGGAGGAGGTGGTAGATTTGAATGCGAGCATAGAAGATACCATATTACATTATAAAATATGTGGCTTCATCTTATTGTAAAATTTGTTCGTCCATGTCAATGTATTTTATTGATTATAGCCTAATCACTTCGATAGAGAGTAAGATAATCCATCTAGAGGAAGGGACAACGCTAAAATTACTGAAGTGTTAGCATTAGATTTGAATTTGGACATGACACAATGTGGCGAATGTATATTCATAAAATTGATTAAACATAAAATAAAGAACATAATCAAATTAAAATAAACTCATATTACTACATCGTTTATATAAACATAAATGCTAATTTATTTTATTTTTAATTTTTAAATAAAATACTATTATAATTACATATGGGCGTTATACTATGAAGTTCATTTTTTTTTGTATGGTTGAGATTCATCGCTTTGGATTCGTCATGAATCTCAATAGTTAGTGTCGTTTTTATTATGCCAAAAATGTATTTATAAATCTCGCCTTTATTGCGCCATAAATGCATTAGTAAATCTATTCTCGTCATGGAAGACAATAGCATTGTTGGATCAACCTCCTCTTATGACGAAGACAATAGCATTGTTGGATCAACCTCCTCTTGTTTTGTATAGCTGAAAGTGATTGGGACTTTTCCGTCTGCACAATCTCTCTCCAAATAAAATATTAATCCCAACCACCCCTTTAAACACAGTTATAAACACCAAGCTTGCCGAGTTGGGATTTTGTTTTCAGAAGAAAGCATTGAAGTCAACACATCACAGAAGTTAAGACACTTCATGAATTTTTGTAAATAGCCATTCGCAAAAATTTACTTTTTGAGTGTGAGCGTTGCCCACAATTTACAACACCTACAAGTTCAAAAAACATATTATCATGTAAAATTGTTCATTCTTTGAATTAATTATTTGCTTTGTCATGTATTAATGTAAAAGTTGTGTTGAGATAAATATGAGTGTAAAAGTCATTTGTAATGTTGGCAAGTTAGAGAGCCAGAGAGGGTGAAAGTCTATGAGGTAGTGAGTAGAAAATAATGGAGGAAATATTGGTGGGCAAGTGAATACCAATTTCACAAACATTTACAATAAGTATTTTGTGTTTTTCACTTGGAGCTGTAGCCTCCATTTATAACCTGAATGTATTTTCCTATGTTTTGAAATATAATACAGAGTATGTTATGTTGATTTGGTTTTAAACCTTTATGAGTAAATTTACTGCAACCTTTTTGTCTATACTCTCTTTTGCAATGAGTTATTTCTTGTGTATTATTACGCCTTAAGGCTTTCCCTCTCAAATAAAATTTGCTCTTTGCCTACATGTCATTAATTTGCACCATGAGATGATATGTTAGACTATTGAGCCATGTTGAGTCGTTTGATTATGCTGAGGTAGTTGCAACTCCCTCACCACACGACAAGCGCAAATTTGATCTTCCATAACAGTTTTGGCTTCACATCATCAATTGAATGTTGGGAAACACTATGAGCTCACTATCAAGTACTTGGACTGCAGTTCTGTCCCGCCTTCCCACTCCTAGACTGTTTAATGATTAGCTTCTACTGCTTATGAATCTCGGTGCTGATTTCCATTTCTAACTCTGATTTCTTTCTTGATAGGTAATTTGAATTGGGTATGGAATGTTACACCATACTATTTCCCTGAATGCTTTTCAAAAGATGCAGAAATGTCCACAAGGTGTTGGGTGGTGTTGACTTCATGGGCAGCAAAGCATTGTACTAATTCCATAAATGGCTTTCAAAAATGCAGAAATCTCCACAATGTTCTAGAGATGGATATAAAAAAATACTACGCCTCCTGGGATTGACTTAATGGACAACAATACTATGTGCAGTGACGCCGATGGCTATGCAACAAGTAATCAATAAGAATTGCGAATCAATTTTACAGAAATATTCTTCAACCATTGGCTCTTACCAGGCCTCTCCGAGTCGTAATCTGCCTAGATTTAATTCACATAGACATAAATTCCATTCCATTCGCATACATCCTCTGCTGCCAATCTCACTATTGGATTTCGATGATGACCATCTCATCTCCGTGATAGAAAATGCCAACAATGGTCGAATAGTGGCCACTGGACAAGGAATTCCTCAAAACCTAAAGTAAAGTGGGCTGATATGTTGTTGTGGATTCATTTGTCAGAGGTTCTGGATGGTGGCCACTAGGATCGTTTTTCTGGGGACGACATTCCTCAGAACTGGTAGTAAAGTTGGTCACATTGAAGATGGGAGTGGGGTTTTGGATTGGATTTGGAGGGCTTCCTCAAATCAATCTGGCCTTTTTGAATCTATTGCATTTGAAAGCCCAGGGGCACACCACTTGGCTCTAGTAAAATTATTTTCGAACTCTTTGCATTCGATCACTCTGACTATAGGTCAATGGATTTAATTTCATTGACATAGCTCCATTCCTGTAAATTGAATTGTAGTGTATTTTTTGTCTTATTTTCTTCATTTAAAATTGAATTACAATATTTGAAGTAAATCTATGCTAATCATAAAAATACCACACAACCGTATTCTAAACACACAATTTCATAATTTCCCTCTTACCGCAAACCAATATAAATAATACTTATCCATTTCCCTATTAGATGCTACAAAAAAAAGTAGCTCACTATGATGTTGTGATACTTTACAATTTTCATTTTGAACGATGACATTCAACAACGCATCTTCAAATATTGCATAGTGATCAATGGATACACATCAGACTAAGGAAAACAAGGATTTGGAGGCCCAATACAGCATTGAATCAAAACTTTTAATAACGAATAAAACAACTAATGTTAATTTAATCAATCTTCCTTTGGTTACTATTTAGTGTCACAATGTATATATCATATCTGTGTGTTTGCTATTCACTTAAAATTATGAGAAAATGATTGTGAATCATAGCATAACAGATACTTCCAAGTGTTGTCAATGGCCATTACAGATGGTTACATAGTCTAGGTCTGTAATTTGTCTGCCAAAGCAACAATTAAGGACATTAAGCAGATTTTCTCATACTGTGGCACAGTAAAGAATGTAAAATTAGAGAGGTGAGTGTTGGATTTATTGACTGAGTTTTATGTAAAACTGTTGATTTCCAATTTTTGCAATATCTATTGAGCATAATAGTTGTCAACTTGTGTATTATCAGAGTTGCAGAGAAGTGTTCTATTAAGAATATGTTGAGAAATAAAGTGCAGTCACATTATTATTTTTGTGTTCCAATATCTATTGAGCATAATAGTTATCAACTTGTGTTTTATCAGAGTTGCAAAGAAGTGTTCTATTAAGAATTGGTTGAGAAATAGAGTGCAGTCACAATATTATTTTTTTGTTATCAAAATTAGAGAAGTGATTCATGGAAAAATTGTTGGATGTAGTAAGACTTGACATCAATGAGTTAGGAAATATCAAGCCACGTAGTAGCCCTAGAGGATTTGCATTGATATACATACTTAAGGTTTGTGTAACAGCAGATCTTAACTGGCCAAAACCAGTGCTTGATTATATTTTTTGATTGGTGATAGGATGGGGCACTGGACACAAGTTACTTTAGTGATTATCAAGGAGCCCTATGCTTTAGAAACTGCTATCCTTCTTAGTGTAAGTATGATTTTCTTAGTTTATCAGTGTTCTGCAATTGTAAGCTTTAAAGGGTAAATTCTCTGCTGTGATTTTGTTACAAGTGAATTTTGGTTGGGATTTGAATTTGCTATAAAGAGGTGGAATTCAAGATGCAACTTTACTGATAATCACATTCAAATTGACATGGCATTTTGAATATAGTTTTGGTTTTCTGGTAAAAATACAAAAAGTGAAAAAAATTCTAGGTTTTTGATGTTTTTCGCTTTTTTGAACCAGGGAGCAACAATCCTAAATCGGAGGTGTATATAGTGCCATGGGGAGGATCAAAGGAGGCAATTAATCAATGGGAAAAGCAAATGATAAAATTTCATGAAGAGGACAACACATTAGGAGTATTTTCATTTACTTATTTTTACTCTATATTTTTTATTTATTTTTATATGTGGAGGAACAATGTTCAAATAAGTTTAATAAGAAATCTATTTCCTCAAAATAGCATTAATACTGCACTTAGATCTAGACCTTGCTTACCCTGCCATAGTCGTTCTTGTATCAAATCAATTTTATGGTCTCTGTATATGTGTTTAAATGTTTGATCTTTCAATTTTGTTTTGAGGTCTTTGATAAATGAGTACCATTCATGGGTAAACAACAATACTTTTCTCCTAGTGTATAGTTCCAAGATCAAGATTGGATCATGTAGATTACCTCAATGGCTATTTTGGTCAAGGATATTGAGAGTAACCTAGAATAAGATTTTACTTGTGAAAAGAAAGGAAAATAATGAAAATCAAATTTCATTTAGTTTGACTGTTTTGTAAGAAGAAGTCTTAAATGTAATCTTGCATTACAAAGTGTCTATAAATAACTATTTGCAGATAAGGAAGATCCTACCCTTTAAATTCTACTTATTCCTATAGTTTTGTAGAATAGAAGTAGCTTAAAAAGGCCACCTACCTTACCAATGGAGAAAAGTAAAATTTAGATATTACATCAAAATTTAGAAACTCATACTTCTTAGTGATTGATGGATACACTTCAGACTGAGGAAAAAAAATATTTGGAAGCCCAATACTGCATTGAATCAAAACTTTTGATAACGAATAAAACTACTAATGTTAATTTAATCAATCTTCCTTTCGTTACAATTTAATGTCACAGTATATATATCATATCCGTGTGTTTTCTATTCACTTAAAATTCTGAGAAGAAGATTGTGAATCATAGCATAACAGATACTTCCAAGTGTTTTCAATGGCCATTACAGATGGTTACACAAACCACGTCTGTAATTTGTCTACCAAAGCAACAATTAAGGACATTAAGCAGCTTTTCTCATACTGTGGCATAGTAAAGAACGTAAAATTAGAGATGTGGGTGTTGGATTTCTTGACTGAGTTTTATGTAAAAGTGTTGATTTCCAATTTCTGCAATATCTATTGAGCATAATAGTTGTCAGCTTGTGTATTATCAGAGTTGCAGAGAAGTGTTCTATTAAGAATATGTTGAGAAATAGAGTGCAATCACAATATTATTTTTGTGTTCCAATATCTATTGAGCATAATAGTTGTCAACATGTGTTTTATCAAAGTTGTAGAGAAGTGTTCTATTAAGAATTGGTTGAGAAATAAAGTGCAGTCACAATATTATTTTTGTGTTATCAAAATTAGAGAAGTGATTCATGGAAAAAGTGTTGGATGTAGTAAGACTTGACATCAATAAGTCAAGAAATAGCAAGCGAGGCAACAGCCTTGGTGTATATTTTTCCTGATAAAACTAGATAACACTAGAGGATTTGCATTGATATACATACTTAAGGTCTGTAATAGCAGACCTTAACTGGCCAAAACCAGTGCCTGATTATATTTTTTGGGTGGTGATAGGACGGGGCAATGGACACAAGTTGCTTTAGTGATTATCAAGGAGCCTCGTGCTTTAGAAACTGCTATCCTTCTTAATGTAAGTATGATTTTCTTAATTTATCAGCGTTTTGCAATTGTAAGGTTTAAAGGGTAAATTCTTTGCTGTGATTTTGTTACAAGTGGATTTTGGTTGGGATTTGAATTTGGTATAAAGAGACGGAGTTCAAGATGTAACTTTACTGATAGTCGCATTTAGATTGCCATGGGATTCTGAACATAGTTTTGGTTTTCTAGTAAAAATACAAAAAGTGAAAAAATTTGTACGTTTTTGATGTTTTTGGCGTTTTTGAACCAAGAAGCAACAATCCTAAATCTGGAGGTGTATATAGTGCCATGGGGAGGATCAAAGGAGGTAGCTAATCAATGGGAAAAGCAAATGATAAAATTTCATGAAGAGGGCAATGCATTGGGAGTATTTTCATTTACTTATTTTTACTCTTTTCTATTTTTTATTTATTTTTATATGTGGAGGAACAATGTGCAAATAAATTGAAGAAGAAATCAGTTTCCTCAAAATAGCATTAATACTGCACTTAGATCTAGACCTTGCTTACCCTACCATAGTCGTTCTTGTATCAAATCAATTTTATGGTCTCTGTATATGTGTTTAAATGTCTGATCTTTCAATTTGTTTTGAGGTCTTTGATAAATCAGTACCATTCATGGGTAAACGATAGTACTTCTTTCCTATTGTATAGTTCCAAGATCAATATTGGATCATGTAGATTACCTCAAAGGTCATTTTGGTCAAGGATATTGAGAGTAACCTAGAATAAGATTTTACTTGTGAAAAGAAAGGAAAATAATGAAAAACAAATTTAATTTATTTTGACTATTTTGTAAGAAAAATTCTTAAATGTAATCTTGGTTTACAAACTATCTATAAATAACTATTTGCAGAGAAGGAGGATCCTACCCTTTAAATTCTACTTATTCTTGTAGTTTTTGTAGAATCGAAGTAGCTTAAAAAGGCCATCTACCTTACCAATGGAGAAAAGTAAAATTTAGATATTACATCAAAATTTAGAAAATCATACTTTTTAGACTGAAAAATGATTTTCTCAATTAGTCTATGATATCTTGAGGATATTAACATTGTTGTTATTGGACAGTTTGAAGTCCTTGATAAGCAACTAAGATTTTTTGTTCCATTTTGTTGACCAGGCAGTAAAAGTAGTTACAACAATGCTTTCAAAAGGTTATACCATAGGAAAAGATACTTTAAGCAAAGACAAAGAGTTAGACGAGAAGTATCAAGTGATGGACACTGCTGCAACAAAGGCAACAGATTTTGCAAAATTCTTCGGAGAGATATCGAAAGCAGCTTTGATTACAGATGGACACGCAGCTTGCAACGCAGGAACAACAACTGTTAACATAGTTATTTTGCAACATGAGCACTGATGGTTGTTGGGGTTCTTGATAGGGCAGCCAAGCTACTGCTAAATTTGGTAATAGGAATAATGCAACAAAGAAGTAGACTTGAAGTATTATGGCACTATCAAGTTAGAATTTTAATGTAGTGGTGTTGGCCTTCAAGTTTATGTGTCTCATAATTAAGTATGTATTAATGTTGTAAGTTCTTGTCCATAAGGACATGTGAGTGTGTAAGAAACTGCTAAAGATATTTGAAAGCATCTTCTGTAATGATGACCATGTAGCTATGTGGGGTAGAGTCAAAGTCGTTGGTGGGAATGTGTGATATTGTGTAGAATCAAAGTCATTGGTGAGAATATGTGATATTGTGGAATATCTATGACCTGCAAATAATATGTCATAAATAAGGATGGTTCAAATGGCAAGATCACATAGAATAAGGATTCTCTTTAAATTATTTAGGTAGTGTAAATGAAATTTATTAGATAAATTGGTTTCAAATATATGTTATGGAAATGAAATTTAAGAAACAGGGAAAACAAAACCTCGTTACCGTGCAAATATCGTCTCTGTGGATTCATCTATCAGAGTTAAGAATTTTCTTGAATGACTATGCTAAGCTTGCAGGTGTTATACAATTATTGTTGATTGCACTGTGGAGAATAAGGGATTTTTATCAGAAATGCATATGCCTATTTTTCTTCATGATAAGAATGTTTAGATTGCCTTGTATTTCCATTGAATTTCTTTATTTTCTTGTATGATATTTTATTCAAATAATTTATAGTGATCATTGTGACCATTCCATGATAAGAGCAAAAAATCCAATACTAAAACTTCAATCAAAATTTCCAATCTGTTTAAATAAATCTATTGAATGGTGAGCTCAAAGACCACAAACATGGCACATCAGTAGATAACTAGATCTAATAATTTAGTAACATGAATATAGTGGACAACACACAATAGTTTGAAACAAGAGTTAATATTTTCTTATCCACAAAATATAAAAGTTACACCGTGTAGTTTTAAACAACAGTTAATATTTTCTTATCCACACAATATGAAAGTTACACCGTTGTCGTGAAGGGATTACAACGTCTTCTCAAAATCCTGAGGCACCCTCTCAGTAGATTCACTCTACTCATTCTAGATATATAGAAGCCTAACTACAATGCTCTCCCAACTTGACTTGACAAGAAAGGAAACATAAATGTTGTAAAGGAAATGCCATAAGGCATAAAGTGGGGGAGAATAGTGACATGTAAATGGAAATTATTGAAAGCAAGGGTGGATGATCAGAAACCAAGAGACCAGTGTGTGTTTAATCAAAATATTGGGCAAGTGTTCTTTGGATTGGTGATCATTGGTAAAATTGCAAGGAGGAATATATATATCAGTGAAAGCTCATTTTTGGGAGAACAATGAGTGCAGTTTTACTGCAATATCTTTTCCTTCTGGCACTTTAATTGCTATATATTTTCCTTATGTCATGCTCCTGCTCTTTAGAAGTCCTAGAGAGCAGTTTCCCTTGACTATCTGTCATGCTCAATTGTGTAGATTTTGATTTCAATTGGAGCTAGAGAAAGAAATTTAAGAATGTCATTATTGATCACAATAAAACAAGTGGTTTGAGGATATCAGAAACGAAGTGACCAATACATGTTTAGTTAGAAGACCAAGGAAGTTCTTTATGAATTGGCAATCATTGGTAAAATTGCAAGGAGGAGAAGATATAGCAGTGTAAGTTCACTATTTGGAGAACATTGAGCACACTTTGACTACTACATCTTTTCCTTCTGGAACTTCTACCGCTATAGTTTTTCTTTCTGTCATGCTCCTACTCCAATATACTATATTCTCATTCCATTTTCATTAGCAAACACAATACGACTATAGTCATGGGCATAACTCTCTCTCCATGAAGTCCATCTAAACTTATTCCTTTCGTGATGACAAGTTCTGGATTTCATTCCAAAAAGGTGCATATGTCTGACAAATTTGATACGAAAATCAAGTTTATATCTAGAAAGTTAGTAGATACTAGGCACAATCACTACCTACCATGTAATCACAATCTATATGGAAGGAATTTTCATAGATCTATATGTCATCCTGCAAATCTTAAAAACTCATCTGCACCTCCTCTTCAAAACTCGTCTGCCCCTTTTTTTAGGAGAACAACTCTGAGAAACCAAACACTATCATTCTGTCTTCACAAGGAAGGTGTTCTCTACCAAACCTAGCTTCTCTCTTAGAATCTTAACATCCCCTTTGCAAAGGGTTTCATTAGAATGACAACAACCCACATTTAAATCATTTATCCACCCCTCTCGTAATTAGAAATACAATTTTGGGTTCTCTACTAATTTTCTCCACACCCATTTAATCTAACAATGGACATAGAGCACGTATATTTATACCTATGTGTTGGAAATACCATTTTATACTTTAATGCTTATTATTTTTTTTTATTATTATTACTTGAATTTATTATTAACAAGTGGTTGTGTTTCTTTTGGTTTTAGTGAAAGAATGGGCTCCAATGTTGGCTCTCTTATTATGGAGTATAATTCATCTTTGAGAAATTTTCAATTATTAAATTAGGTTAGTCAATTTCTTAAAATATTAAATTTATTTCAAAAAGTTTTTGTTACTTTATAGGTTAGACACTAGCTTGAAATATTATTAACCCTCTGAGTGCAGAGGGTTTTTGTTACTTTATAGGTTAGACACTGGCTTAGAAGGTGTTCTCTACCAAGCCTAGCTTCCCTCTCAGAATCTTAACATCCCCTTTGCAAAGGGTTTCATTAGGATGACAACAACTTGCATTTAAAGCATTTCTCCACCCCTCTCCTAATTAGAATTACAAATTTGGGTTCTCTACTAATTTTCTCCACAGTCATTTAATCACATTCCAAGGCATTTTTTAAAATCTGGATGTGATAAAAGGTTGTTGTGGAAGGTGTTGTTTGTATATGGGAAATTTCTTGATCATTGTGTATAATCCTAATGTTGATAGATATGTCTACTAAGTGGTTCCAGTTAATGGGGTATTGATTTGAGTGTTCAATATACTTTTATTCCTTATCAAATTATTCTTTCGTTGTATTTGTGTTCTTCAATTTATGCCTTACGGCATTTCCTTTGCAACATCTGGTGCAAATGCTAGTTTAAGCCTTTGTGTAGTTGTGATATCATTGCCGCAACATAAGAGTTCTTGTCTCTACTCTATTCTGCCATGAGTTATTTCATGTGTATTATTTAAGCCTCTGTGTAGTTTTGATATCATTTCCACAACATAAGAGTTCCCTTGCCGCAATTGAATTCTGAGCCACACTCCTCTCCTCTACCCTACGAGTTAAACTTTGTTAGTGTAAAAACAAGTGTTTTTACTAGCAATTGAAAATTGTTTTGAGGGCATTTTTTTAACATTTTTTTCACTCAGAAATGGCAACATCAAGCACAAGATTGACAAATCCTCATATGCCCCAATTTAATGGCAAAAATTATGACTATTGGGCTATTACAATGAAGGCCCTGTTTTCTTGTCAAGACATTTGGGATTTGGTAGAGAATGGTTTTCAAGAACCAGCATATGCAGCAACATACAATGCTTTGTCTCAAGAAGAAAGGGATTTGTTGAGGGACAACAAGAAGAAGGATGCAAAATCCCTCTTTTACATTTTTCAACCAATTCATGAAAGTGTTTTCCCAAGGGTTGCAGCAGCAACGGAGTCCAAGCTAGCATGGGACATCCTCCAGACAACCTACCAAGGTATGGAAAAAGTCAAGAGAGGAAAGTTGTAAATGTTGAGAAGATACTTTGAAACATTTTTTATGAAAGAGTCTAAGAATGTGGACTCATTTTTTACACATGTAATTGGGTTGGTTACTCAAATTAGGTCTCATGGTGAGACACTTAAGGAAAGGAGAATAGTTGAGAAAGTTTTGAGAAGTTTGTCAGCAAGGTTTGATGCCATTGTTGTGGCCATAGAAGAGACAAAGAATCTCTCACAGTTCTCAGTGGATGAGCTTCATGCATCACTGATTTCTCATGAACATAGATTGAATAGAGCAACAAGCTCCTCATTATAGTTTGCCTTCAAGACACAAGTTTCATTTGGTCAAAGTAGAGGCAGAGGAAGATCATATGCTAGAGGAAGAAGAAGAAGCCCACACAGAGGTGTAAGAAGCAACCCTTCAAGCTCGAGTCGAAGGGGCAACAAACGAAATCCCTGTCAAGGTCCAAGCCAAAATCAAGCACAAGGTCAGAGGTATGATAAATCTCAAGTTCAATGTCATTACTGTTAGAAGTATGGTCATTATGCAAATGGATGTAGAAAGAATCAATATGACATTATTAACAAACCGAGTGGAAATTTCACAAAGGAAAATCAGAACCATGATAGCATGTTTTCATCTTGTAATGTAGCACATGAAAAACAAAGTGCTATATGGTATCTAGATTCATGGTGTAGCAACCACATATGCGGGAACATAGAAATGTTTTCCAACCTAGACGAAAGTGTGAAATCTGAAGTGAAATTAGGGACTGATAGAAAAGTCTTTGTCATGAGAAAAGAAAGAGATAATATCCTAACAAAGAAGGGGGAGAATAAGTACATCTTAGATGTTTACTTTGTCGCCAGTCTGAAGCATAACCTCATAAGCATTGGACAGCTCATGCAAAAGGGCTACAATGTCTTTTTCAAAAATGATGTGTGCACAATTTCGGATAGGCTTCCAAGAGAACCCCTAATTGCAATGGTTCAGATGTCAAACAATAGAATGT
The DNA here is from genome assembly GCA_000404065.3 of Pinus taeda. Lineage (NCBI taxonomy): Eukaryota > Viridiplantae > Streptophyta > Pinopsida > Pinales > Pinaceae > Pinus > Pinus taeda. Next base: position 30,206 of record APFE030840673.1, on the reverse strand, counting down.
TTCCCCTAAAGATAAGATCAAGTTTGGAAGAATAAGGTGCACAATCACAACTATCAATGAACTCACAAGAGGATGGAAGAAAAGATGTAGTTGTCACACAAGTAAACTATCAAGCAGAGCTCAAAGATGAAAATTGGTTATGGCATTTGAGATTTGAACATCTCAACTTTGGAGGTTTGAATTTTGAATTTGTTGCATAGGAAAGGCATAGTGAAGGGATTACCACTCATAGAAAAATCGGACAACCTATGTGAAGGATGTATCTTGGGCAAGCAACATAGAGAGACATTTCCATTAGGAAGGTCAGTAAGGGAAAAAGCACCTTTGGAGATTTTCCATTCAGATTTAGCTGGGCTAATGAAAACACCATCAATTGGTGGAATCCACCATCTATTGACTTTCATAGATGACTACACAATGAAGACATGGGCTTATCTCCTAAAATAGAAAAGAGAAGTGTTTGAGTTCTTTTGCCCATACAAAGCTCTTGTTGAGAAGCAAAGCAGACACTACATAAAAGTCCTCAGGACTAACAGAGGTGGTGAATTCATCTCAAATGACTTCTTTCAATTTTGCAGGGAACATAGAATTCACAAGAAATTTACAACAAGATATACACCTCAGAAAAGTGGTGTGGCGGAAAGGAAGAATAGGACCATTATCGAAATGACATGGAGATGTTAAAGGCAAAGCATTTGCCAAATGATTATTAGGTTGATGTTGTCACTTGTGCATCATATATCTTGAATAGATGTCCAACAAAAAGTGTCTAGAATGTGGTTCCTGACCAGTTTCTAATGGCCCGGGCAGGGAATTTAGGCACGGAGTGAGCGAGTTACCCTCCCCCTGGTCGAGAGTTCGTTTCCTCACCCTAAGAAAACACAGAGTGAAATACCCCAGTGAAGCTTACTTAGGCTTACAGTGCATCAAACAGATGGAAGGATGGAAGGATGGAAAGAGCTTTGACATAGAAATAGAAATAGCTGTAACGCAATCTCCTAAGGCATAAGAGATAGTAAGGCAATCCTTGACCAACGATGCAGAGTAAGCCTCCCCTCCGCAGAAAATCATGAGATCATCCACAAAACACAAGTCAATGATTCTGTCTCTATGGCACCTCCAATGAAACTTGAAGCGTTTGTTAGTGGACATTTGATAGGCATGGAGTGGAAGAAAGAATAGTGTCACTCACATGAGAGTCTTTGAATGTGTGGCATATCCACATGTCCCGGATGAGTTGAGGAAGAAGTTGGACATCAAGGGGGAGAAATGCATATTTGTTGGATATAGTGATGAATCCAAGGCATACAAACTCTATGAACCATCACCCGAGAAATTCATAATCAACAGAGATGTGAAGTTCATAGAAGAAGAAGCATGGGATGGAATTTTAGAGAAGACAATCAATGTGAAAGCATGTATACCACATGAGGACAAAGAGGAATTGACAACAAAAAGAAAATTCCTCGACAGTGACTCCCTCTACTCCTATTCAAGCGCAACAAAGTACGCAGCAAGTAACGCCATCAACAAATAATAAGAAAACGTCATGCAGTCAAGCAAATTCTTCTCCAAGCACAATGTAAAGAGAAACACCAAGTAACATGTCAAGCCCATCTTCAGCAAGCACAATAAGACCAAAATTTAGAAATTTAAATGAAATTTATGAGCAAGATGAAGTTGATAGTAGCGTTCAACTTGGTCTAAATTTATTATTTGCAGAATTTTGTCATGTAGATGACCCAATCCATTTTGACGATGCAGTAAAAGAAGAAAAATGGGTTGTGGCAATGGAGGAAGAAATAGAAGCAATAGAAAAGAATGACACATGGGAGTTAGTGAACCTTCCGCAAGGAAAATAAGTCATTGGAGTGAAGTGGGTCTATAAGACCAAGAGGAATGTCGATGATAATATTGAAAGGCACAAACCAAGTCTAGTTGTCAAAGGATACAAGTAGTGGCATGGAAGAGATTATGTAGAGATGTTTGCACCAGTTGCGAGGATGGAGACAGAGTGCACAATTGTGGCGATTGTCGTGCAACATAAATTGAAAGTGTATCAAATGGATGTAAAATAAATGTTCTTGAATGGAGTGCTGAAAGAGGAAGTGTATGCAGTGCTTGCTTTAGCCCACAAAGATCTTTCCTAGTTATGAGGTGGTTGCATTTAATGACTTTGTTAAATAGCTATGGGCAAACATTTACCCTGTGACTATTGCCCACACTTTGCAACACTTGTAAGTTCAGAAAATGAATTATTATATAAAATTGCCCATGCTGTGTATTAATTGTTTGCTCTGTCATGTATTAATGTCAAATTTGTACATTGAGATAAATATTAATCTAAAAGTCATTTGAAATGTTGGGCAATTTAGAGAGCGAGAGAGAAGGTGAAAGAACGTTAGGTAGTGAGGAGAAAATCACGGAGGAAATATTGGTGGGCGCATGAAAACCAATTTTATACACATTTACTCCACAGCCCTAGTGATGCGTAGATCACAATAAATCTTTTGTGTTTTTCCCTTGGATTTGCAGACTCCATTTATCACGTGAATGCATTTTCCTATGTTTTGAAATATAATACAAAGTATGTTTTGTTGCGATGTGGTTTTAAACCTTTATGATAAATTTACTGCAACCTTTTTGTCTGTACTTTGTTCTGCTATGAATTATTTCCTATGTATTATTTAATCCTCTATGTAGTTGCGATATCCTTGTCACAACATAAGTCTTACATTGCCCCAACTAAATTCTGAGTTAGACTTCTCTCCTCTGCCCCTATGAAATTTTTTCTAACATAGATTCAGTAAACTAATATCATGTTGTTCGGTGTGTTTTGTATAGCTCAGAGTGACTATCTGTTTGCAAATATCTAGTTGGTTGAAAGATGAAAACTCACCATTGAACATTGTTTGGGAAGAAAGTGCAACCATAATGGTTGTGCCTTCAAAAACCTACCAATCGAATCCAAAAGTGGGGTCACAATGCTTAACTATCCACATGAAAATTATTTCACATTCTGTAGATGGTTGTTATTACATGCTTTCAAATGTAAAGTTCAAATTTGTTTACTCATGTAAAACAATGTTGACAATATAAAAACATATTGCGCAAATCATAAACATACATGAAGAACATGACATACTTATTAATTACCTAATTGTTAATTTCTCGTTACCATAAGAGAAACAAAACCCTGGTTACAGTTCGAGGCAAATTGAGGAATGTAGCACATCTGAAAATGCCTCTTCAATGTGATTGTGCTTCAACTTTAGAGCCCTACAACATTTATGAATATGCATCTGGAGTGAAAGGAGATGTAAATTATTGCAACTGACATTAGTAACACAAATAAATAAAATCCACATTGACTCAATCCTCTTCGACAAAACTCACAATGGAGAAGAATTTAACCCACAACAATGAATAATTTCTCTAATATTGTTATAAGTGTTGCTTTAACATTTAGGGGTTGAATTTGTTCCATTGGTTTTTCATTTGTATCTTTCTTCTTTGAATTTTCTTCAACACCATCATATGTAGGGTGTGTTCTAAGGCGACTTTCTTTGTTTAATAATCCAATTGAGAATCCTGATACCTAAACCGAAATATCATTACAAGTATTCATAAGTTCTTTGGATAACAAAAAGCAGAACAAACAATTCATGCTAAATTTGATATCATCCCTTATTGTTAAAGATATTTTAATATATTTCATAAAATGTTCATATTTCTAGTGTTCCCTTCTAATAATTTCTAGTGGCCATCCAAAATTATATATGAATTCACTTTGTAAATGGTATTTCCATAGATAAGCAACCATATGATTTTATCTTACCTCGTGAGTTGAATCAACAATATAACTTTGATATTTCTATACAAATCACTCATCTTTATAAAGTTATCCCACATAACACCATAGATCTCTTTCCAACAACACAAAATTAGTTGAAGATCATCATAGAACTTTAAGATTTGCAAGAACAAGAAAATTCTTAATCTTTTAGCAAAAGATCAGAAAGCGCGGGGTATATTTGATCCACCACCGCCATATTAAGCTTCAAAGAATCCATTGAGGTAAGAAAAAATGTTGTGCACATTTGGTGACAATAGTGGAAGTACTCAAGTCTGATGAAGAGGCCTTGTGTTCAATGATGATCGGAAACCTAAAAAAAGTAAGCAATTCATAGTAATTGGGCAATCTATTTTGTAAGTTTCCATGAGTCTCTCAATGCTTTGGACTATATCTTCTATAGAGGTCATTAGCGTTTTAAATTGTACAATCAAATTTATGCATTATGGTTCGTAATCTTTTGAGGAAATTATGTAAGGGACATAGGCCTTCTCCATTTTCTCCATGGTTCTAATGATTGCAAAGAGGTCTACGAAAATTATCATACATTTCACACTCACGTTATCAAACCATAATTTTACCTTCTTGGACTAGACACAACACCTAGTAAAGACCGAGCTTAGTGTTAGAACTCTAACAAATCAAGCATTGAGCCCATGTCCTCCCTATAGGTAAGAGATCGTAGTAGAAAAACCTTAGCAAAGGAATGAAATGGTGTTGAATAGTGGTTGTTGGCCCGTTTAGGGTTGGTTAAGGGATCCACACACACATGTTCCTCGTGAAAATCCCACCCATGCATGAAGTCCACCATAAAAATTCCATTTTGACTAGCTATTTATCTCATAAACATTTAATTTATTTGCAAATCCAAATCTTTTGCCTAGAATTGGACGGGGATGACATGCTATAAATTCTCTTTCAATAAGTAAATGTACACAAATTGAGAGGAGAATATTAGTGACCACCACTAGATAATGTTGTGAATATATAATAAGTTTATTTGAGGTTTAATATTGTTGTGTGTGGGATTCAATTGTCTACAAGTGATTATTAATTTTTTTTTATGTAATTGAGTGTGGGAGTCAATTGTCCACTGGTGACCACTAAAAATAAATACATAATTTTATATGTTAGGTCGTTTGGCTAGGCTTGTCACACTTCAAAAGTAATTTTCTCACCACACTTTATAAAATTTTAATTTGATATCTCCTCACCTAACGATTGGACCACATCCTCGCGACTATAACATTTAATATTGCTTGGGGTCCAAGCTCTCGTTATTTGTAGTGAAACAGTTGAATTTTCAACATTAAGTAACAATATAATTACTTGATGACTATCTTTCATGTGAGTTTTGAGAAAAGTTCATAACAACAATAAATTTCTTGGAGACCAAGGGATGATAATGAATATTTGATCTCAAATCCATAATGGCAATAATTTTCTTGAAAACTAAAACATGATAATCACCATGTAAGGTGGATTGTTAGGAAAATGATCGACATAAGAGTCCCACAAGCAAAAATTATGTTTGGCCTTTAAGATTGAGATTGTGCAAGTTGAATAATGATGCTTATAATTTCATTTTTAGTTAGTAGCTTAACCATTCATGTAAATTATTAACATTAAATTGAAGATGAGTTTAAAAAGCTAAATGTGTCTTACAACTTTAAAATTTTGATATTGAGATGAATATATGCAACAACAAAAAATAAAAAATAAAATTTTTATACCTATTTAAATTTTAAAATTATTATATTCTTTTGAAAAAGTTATATAATTTTTTAATTATAAATTTGATCATTATTTTAATTTTAAGATAGAGTAATTTGAAAGTGGTTTAATATTAAGTTTTGAATGTGGTTAAAAAAAATGTAATCTTAAAAAGTTATATATTGGAGATTTATTATGATGTTGGGGCATATTTTTCTAAATCAACCTTGTTGATTTGATTTTAGAAAGGCTTTGACTTTCTTAAAGGAAATGATTTTATTGTAAACATTGTAGATTTTTAGAAGAGTCTAGATAATGATTTGTTAAGTAATGTAATTAGATTTTTATCAGTTTGTAAGGTTCAAAGATATCTTATAGAGATCTCAGGAATGGGGTATATCTCAAAGTGAGGTTCTAGAGTAAGTTAAGAAGATATATTCGATCTGAGTCCAACATTAGGTTTATTCTCAGTTTGTATGTTATAAATTTATAATGGATTAGGATCGACCTTCTAATGTTAAATACCCGTAGAGGAAAATGGCCCAAATTCTCTATATTTTCTTGAAATTATTAAGAACTAACTTCATAAATGTTTTCAAATGTTTTCTTTATATATTCAAGGGGTGAAAGAAAGCACCCAACATGATGCCCTTTGCACCTCTAAGTGCATATGCTAGTTAAAAGTTATAATCGAAATGGTAAGGATTTTGTTTGAAGTTCAATTATTAGGTTAAACAATAGTTATCTTAACTTGCATTGAACTTCTACAATTTTACATATTAATATATTCGATGTACATTTTATAGGACCTCCGTTATTAGATACTGTAAGGATGTTTTTGATATTTATGATTGGAAAATACTGAGACAGGGAGTGAATTAGTATTTTAAATTCTTTGTTTTTTCTCAACTTAATCTTCTTCTTATGTAGATAATTATTTATGTCTGTGCTCAATAGTTATTGAATTCCTTTTGCATATTTGTTTACCAAAAATTCAAAGCATTCACACAACATGCAGGGAAACACATGAAGACACCAAATATAAGTGGAAACCCCAAAGGGAGAAAAACACAAAGTTTAGGCCAAAAGTGACGTGAAGGAAGTTGCTACTACTTTTTACATCAGAATTTTTGTAGGCTCCTACGTCAAAGGAAGCTCTAACTCCCACAAGTTTTCTTCAGGCTATAACCCACATGAGGCTCCTACCTCAACAAGTTACAACCCGTTCCGTTTCAAACTGCAACATATAAAAGAATAGAAATTTATCAAGTCACAAATGTTGGTTACCTCATATACAATTCGTCTGCCAAGTTTTCTGGTGAACTGCTTATTCTTTTCACTCTTCTTCTCCTCTGCTAATGCTCATCCATTCTCTAATGTAGACTACTTCCATTCATAAAGAAGGGCATCAGTTTCATTCCATGTTGTATGTTTCATAAGAAATCTCTCTTGGTTGTTTGTATTCTTTGGAGGAATATGAAATGAAGCATAGTCTCTTGGACTTTCAAAACTACTCACAAGCTTGTATATTCATTTTCAGTTCTGAAAATTATTTGTAATACAAAATAGAGTTGAACTTCTTGGAGAAAAGTGTAACTAGGTTCAATATTTGTCAATATAACTTTGATCTTTATAGTTGTCAAGAAAAAGAAATATTATTTTTATAATTTATATGAATGAGTTTCCTGCTCATTCCATAGGTCTAGGAAAGTCAAAGAGTCAAAATCGCATATAAAAATCTCTTCTTGAGCATATATGTACAATGTATACTAGTCAAGAACAACCCTCCAAAACAAGCACAATCCTCCAAGACAAGAACAAAGAAGTATGCCTACAAAACAATGAAGAAAGCAATTAAGTTGACCCTGAATGTATATTAAAGAATGGCCATGTCAGCTTAGTTAAAAGTGACATGTCTAGTCATGAATATAAGTCGACTTACCTACACACAGACCACTATATATACCCGGTTGGGGTCACCATAGAAAATATATATTCGTACACCCCTGAAATTTGGTATGGGTGCAAGAAGCTCTGAAATTTCAGATGGAACAGTGAGGTACAGGATCTCGGTGATGATTACAGGGTCTCCTCCTTGGTGGAACAGATCTACGGGTAAGGAAATTACATTGATAAGTATCTTTTTGATTCAGCCTCTTTATAATACCAGTCTCGACATAATGAAAGTAATCATGACATACTAAATGAAATCATTGTCTCAGTGATATCCCCGTAATATAATCTTAGTTTAATGATGATGAAAAGGATCACGATGATCCCACACTAGCACTTACAGACTTAGTAAAATTATGGTAGGGAATATCTCAGTGCAAGAAAAACATAGTCACAGTCTCAATTGTGATGATGTTGATCTTGGTGATCCAACAGTAACACATTCAACCTTAACATACATTCAAGATGAAGTTATACTCTCTGCATAGATATTGATGGAGACATGAGTTAAAAGGTTAGGATATCATTGAAGGTGAAATTGCAATAATGATGACCTCAATGAAGGAGTAGTGATGAAGATGATCTCAGTAGTGACAAAGAAGAGCATTGGTGTCTTGGCCTTGGAGTGGCATAATAGGTCAAGGGTCATGGTTTTATTATTCATCAATTAGAATCTTTATAAAAAGAATTATGTGTGGGTTTTCCTCTCTAAGCGGGAGAGGCTTTTTCCCTGGAAGAATGCCAACATCTTTTCTTCTTGTTTCTTTGTTTCCTAGTAGCTATTTGATGAAATACGAAACACACACTCTAACAACATCAAAGAGAAGATTGTGCTAATAATAAAAGTAAGAATTCCTCTCAAATCGTTATCATGCCTAGAAGAATCTTATTAATTTTAACTACCCTAGATTCTTCAACATGGTATCAGAGCTAAGGTTCAAAAGTCAAAGGAAGGGTAGCAAAGAGACACTTAAGGATGAGATTCAAGGAGGGCATTAAAACACGTTGAAGGAATTGAAATATCATTCTTCAAAAAGAAGTATACAACATCAAGACAATTTAAGATCAACCCTCGAAGGCCTAAAAAATATTTGCTCATTCTAGTCAACTCAAGCAAGGTTCTACTCCAACAAGGATCACTATAACAAGGTTACAAGGACATGCAATCACATGATACATTATAGAAATATCACTTCTACAGGAGAACACAATGTCACATCTTAGATGGGCATCATGGCAGTGCTCTCAAAATTCTTTATTTTGATTTGATACCCTCACAGTCAAGGAATCAAATAATCTCAACATATCATAAAAGGAAGTAGTGCTTAGTGCTGAACAATGTAAGGAAGTCTCAAGAAAGTTTTTGGAGCTCTATTGTACTAGGAAGCTCAAGAAAGAATATCATTGAAGGATATCATTCAAGAAAGGTGAATATTTCATCTTCACGTGACAAGTAAGTATTGTTGGGTTGTGTTATATTGTTTCACATAGTTAACATGGGGTTTGAGGGGTACCCGTAACCCCACTTGATGGGGTCCGGGGCAGCGCCCTAGAAAATTTTGGTTTTGGACCCTATGTTAGGCTGGCTGGATCCACCTATGGTTTTGTATATGATTTTCGCACATGTTTTTTGGACGCAATGGTTTTCGGTCCATGGTTTTGGACGCGATGGTTTTTAGTCCATGGTATTGGATGCTTCGGCATGTATAAATATGTATTGTAACATTGAAAGGAACATAATGAGAAATCAAGCTGGTAGTCCCTGTTTTGGGATCCAGGGGAAATCTCTGTTCATATGTGTTTTATGTGTTATGCTCTCGCATTGTTTATTTTCTTTGTTTTAGAATTCGTATGCAGGTAATTTATGTACAGGGTTAAAACCTACAAGTATCCTTTCATTTTATATTTAGGTTTGGTTAAATGACTTCATGATTGCAAGGACATCTATGAATTGGATGGGTTATCAAGATTCCTTGCATGGAGAAGGAAAATAGACATAGCCTACTAAGTAGTTGAAGTCTTCAAAAGGTCTCCTTTGAATTTATGAAAATGGAAATGTATGAAAGATTCCCTCACCTAAAAAATTGGAGACATCAAAGTGATGTAGATGATAAAACGATTCTCTTAAGATGCAATAAAGAAGTTCAAATGAAATCTGATCTATATGAAAGTAAACAGGCATCAAAGGACGTAGGACATCTTCACAAGGTCTTATATGTAAGATCTAGGAATGAAGGAAACCATCATTGATGCACTAGCAAGGTAAAAAATATCCATGAACAAGAAGGTTACCTCATTCAACAACTTGTAGTCTCCATGTAAGATAGAGAAGGACAAGTTGATGGAAAAAATGTTGAAGGGTAAAAGAACTCAACCATGTGTAGGAAAGGAAGGAAAGTTTGGTCCTCGAGCAAGACAAAATAAGTATAGTTAATATTCAATGCTATAGAAACATTTTGGAAGTTCATATCACTGAAAAATGGAGGATGCTAAAGAAAAAGGCCAAGGAAAGAGGGAATAACAAATCTCTCCTATGAGTAAGATAGTATCCCTGATAAAAATGTCCTATCATAAGCTCCTAGATCTTGTGATTATGATAATAAGATGCATCGTGGCATCATGGATGCATTAGAAGCAAGAGCTCATGACAACACCATGGGAATCATAAAGGAAAAAATGAACAAAATCGATGGCAATGAAACATGAAGGACATAGCTCTTAGGAATCTCATTGAACATTGAAGGAAAGACAGATGTCATCCAAGACAAGGCTCATCATACATCAATACAAAAAGGAAAGGTCTTCCAGATGGGGATCTATAAGATCCTCAAGGTTCTTTGATGGAATTCTCATTAGAGGGTTCACTAATCTAGAGAGGAAGCAAGGGTTTCATCAGTAACTCCAACTTATGGAATGCATGGGATGATGGTGTGATGACATGAAGCAGATCAAGGAATTGAATATCTTTTCAAACAAGGAAGTTGTTGAAAGGAGCCTAGATGACTTAAAGGTAAAATGAGGTATGTATGCTTGTATTTAATATTATAATGTCATGTCATATGGTTGTAGGTAACATGGATCATTAATTATATCTTGAGAAGCATGATAAAGAGAAAAAGGATCTTCTCCTATGAAAGAATGCGGGAAGGCATAAGTCATGCTAGATGAAATCAACACAATATGTCCTCATACGAATTATGAGGTAGTTGACTAAGAAACTTTGATTGAAATCTCTTGGAAATGGAATGTGTGAGGAAGGAAGATACCATGAGATTGGAAACCATGATGAAGGTGATCAACATCCAGAAGACTAATAAGATTTTACTAGGAAATCTCTTAGAAAGGTATGACGACTAATGAAAGTCAGAAAAAGATGAAGACCCTTGACAATGGATATCTTTGGGAGATGTGTCAGCATGTATGCAGGATGTTGACACCTATAGGAAGATATCATGATGAAGAGGCATCTCAGAAGGTACAATTTGATTTAATGTTATGTTTTGATCTGTTGAATAATATATAGATGAGTCCATGCAAGGCTACTAGAACAAGAGTTGTAAGTACAAATAAAACTAGCATTCATGTGGTGGATGGAAATTCTTGAGAGAAACATGATGAGGAAGAATTAGCCATATGAAGAAGATTCTAGATATATACCAAGAAGGCCAATTTCCATGAAGAAAGGAATGACATGATAGAATAAGAAGGAAAGTGATCAATGGTTGTTGCCCTACAAGGAAGAAGTTCAACCAAATTTCACGACATCAAGGAGAGAAGTTGATCAAGCAGTTGAAGGACCCACAAAGAAAAAATTGTTGATAGATAGAAGAGTCCCTAGTTAAGAGGGAGCTCTGACAAGTCCTTGACCAAGAGGGAGTTTTAATTAAGATCACCCCTGGTTACAAAGGAGTGACAATTGTGGTTTTTCCATATCATGTGTCATGCACTAGACAAGGATTAATAGGCGTAAGTCTAGATGAAGGCCATGAATGTAAATGTAGAAACATAATAGACACAAAATTCTTTTCTTCACTTGAGAAGAAATAATGGGAGGATTGGGTAATCATATGGCATCTGATACTCTTTGATGATGTGTAGGGTATCCAAGATAAGAGTATGCAAGAGGATTGATATTATTTTAGGGTTGGGAACCCAAGATAAGAATAGTCCTAGAAGGTCATACTCAGTGAACATCTGGGTCGGCATGTACCTTGAGAGACAATGATGAAGGTGTCTATAGATCATTGGTTTCACTAGCATTATAGCTCATGGTCTTGTAAAGAGATGGATTTGTTAGTTAAGGCCTTGCACTATCACAATCTTGATTGATATGATGCTATACAGATGGGATTACCAATCTGATTCTTCTTATGAGAAATCATTCAAATTGAGAATAACCAAGTACCATTGTAAATACCTCCCTATTTAAGAGGGAGTGTTGAAGAAAAGTGTAACTAGGTTTTCTATTTGTCAATCTAATTTTTATCTTTGTACTACTCAAGAAAAATAAATATTATTTTTATTAACTATATAAATGAGTTTCTTGCTCATTCCATAGGTTTAGGAAAGTCAAAGAGTCAAATTCATGTGTAAAAATCTCTTCTTGAGCATATGTGTACCATGTATACTAATCAAGAACAACCCTCCAAGACAAGCACAATCCTCCAAGATAAGAACGAAGAAGTATGTCTACAAAAATATGAAGAAAACAATTAATTCAGCCTCAAATGCATATTAAAGAATAGTCATGTCATCTCAGTTAAAGTTACATGTCTAGTCATGAATACAAGTCGGCTTACCTACAAATAGACCACTATATATACCCCATTGGGGTCACCACAGAAAATATATCTTTGTACACCTCTGAAATTTGGTATGGGTGCAGGAAGTTGTAAAATTTTAGATGGAATAGTAAGGTACAAGATCTCGATGACGATTACAGGGTCTCCTCCTTGGTGGCACAAATATACATGCAAGTAAATTATAGTGATAGGTAAATTTGTGCTTTGGTCGCTTCATAATCACAGTCCCGGCATATTGAAAGCAGTGATGACATACTAAATGAAATCATTGTCTCAGTGATATCTCAGTCATATACTCTTGGTTTAAGGATCACAGTGATCCCATAATAGCACTTACCGTCTCAGTGTAGTTATGGCATAGAAGATCTCGATGCAAGAAAATGTAGTCACAGTCTCAATTGTGATGATGTTGATCTTGGTGATCCAATAGTAACACATTCAGTCTTAACATACATTCAAGATGAAGTTATTCTCTCCACATATATATTTATGGAGAGATGAGTTACAAGGTTAGAATATCAATGAAAGTGCAACAATGGTCCAACTATAATAATGATGACCTCAGTGAAACAACAGTGATGGAGATGATCTCAATAGTGACAAAGAAGAGGCTTGGTGTCTTGGTCATGGAGTTGCATAATAGGTCAAGGGTCATGGTCTTGGTAATCATCAATGTGAATCTATATAAGAAGAATTATGTGTGGGTTTTCCTCTCCAAGATGAAGATATTTTGTCTTTGGCAAAATTCTAGCATCTTGTGTTCTTGTTTCTTTGTTTTTTGGTAGCTATTTGATGAAATAAGAAACACACACTCTAGTAATGTCAAAGAGAAGATTGTGCTAATAAGAAAATAAAAAATGCCTCTAAAATAGTTGTCATTCCTAGAAGAATCTTATTAATGCTAAATACCCTAGATTCTTCAATAGAACTAATAGCTCATTCAGTAATAATTATAAGAGATAGATCAGATTTGAATTATCTACATTTTTTGTCCAAACAAATATATGTACTTCATCTTTTCTCTCAATGCTTAGCCTTCACATGGATTAGCATAGCCTTTTCACTTCACATCACTTTCAACCTTTTATATTCAACATTTATGTATAGTTTCCATTCAACATAAATTATCACTAATGTGCTTAGTGACATCAATAACATTTATCGAAATTAATCAATTAGCTTAATATTGACATCAATGCCAATATTGCCAACAATATCCCCCTTTGGCATTGATGGCAACTCATTTGTCCTCCTCGTTTTGTTGTGAAAGATATTTCTCCTTATCGGCCATAACCTCTGCTTGTTTCTCATTTTCTGCCGATAACCTCTACTTACCTTTCTCTTTGACATCAATGGCAAGGGGTTATAGATGTCTTGTAGCAATGTCTTGTTTTTCATTAACAATGTTGACACCAACATTGACTGAATGTCACTCCAAATGGATTATTAGAGTTCCTCCACATTGGATGAATGCTACTATAACATGAACTCTTCTCTATATGACATATAAACATTGTAAGAGCTGTGAAAAATATTGTTGTGAGAACACTGTAAAATATTGCAAAAATACTATTGAGAGAACACCTTGTGTAACCATCCTAATCCGGATTTAAATAGGAACGCAATAAAATACAGAGATAACCGTATACATAAAGATGCAGTGGAAATAATGCTTCATTTCATTAATGGAAAATACCGAAATATGCTTACAACCAGAAATGGAAATAAACCAGCTAGGGCGATGGTAGCTTATCTCTGAGAAGAGATGTGGCGGCTACATGCCTCTAAACTGTTCCGAACTGTGTTACAATGAGCTCGAAGGCCTGTTTTATTGTTGAGAAAACAATGGAAAACCCTTCACATTCCAGAACCTAACCCCAGAAGATGAAAACGCCAAATTGTGGGCCCCGTTTTGGGTAAAATTGGTACATCAATTTCTCGGGGTCGTAACTTTGGCATACGATCTCCGTTTGACGCATATGATAGCTCGTTAGAAAGATCTATCCGAGAACTACCACTTTGGGAAGGGCAACATCGGTCCATGGACCCATGTTGCCCCCAAAGTTCCCAAAAAACGTCGTTTAGGGCCTCAAAACGGCTCCAAAAGTTTAGGACCTGAAAAACTGCTAAAAATAGTAAACTGTGCTACAATTTAGGAAATTGAAAATGCTAAAATAGACAATTGTGGGGGTCCAAATGGGATAGGTGGGTGGCCACCAACATCCACCTAGATCACATCCTCAATTATATATTTTGCAAGCATGGAAAGTGCACAATGTAGATTCCAATATTTTATTGTCATTTGTTTCAAGTAAGTCTCAAGCTTGAGTAACACGGTAGTCCTTTCAAAGAATTTCTTGGCATTATTCTATTGTCATTTGTTTCAAGTGAGTCTCAAGCTTGAGTAACACAGTAGTCATTTCAAACACTTTTTTGGCATTTGCAGATTCAATGAAATTATCTTCCAGTAAACTTATATAAGGCTACATCATAAGAAATTCAACAATGTTGCTTCTATAAGTCTTTAAGGGTCTTTAAGAACATGTTTTTCAAATTAGTTTCAACAAGTATATGCCAAAGGATTGCTCTAGTATCTCCAATGACTGCTTAAAAAACAATTGTCAACATATGCTTCATGTTGGCCTTAGGAGGTTGCTTTAGTGGTTTCCAATCTTATTTCAAGGCTCAAAAGATGTCTTCAAGGAATTCTCTAAAAGCTTCTTCAGAGATGTATTCAAAAATGTTCCTTCAACAATGTTTTGAGCCTAAAAGGTGTTCAAAAATAAACTCTAACAAATATTCAAGTATGCACAAGTTTTGAAAGGGTAGCTTCAACAAAACTTTAAATCTCCACAACCAGTTTACTCCTGTTATAATTTCCAGTTAGGTATACCAAAATTGAGCCTTCAGCTCTGCTCAAATAGGTCTCTTTGTTAGGTCATGAAGGAATCTTAGTTCAAAACAATATGCAAAATAAACCCTAAATGTTCTTTGATCAAACTTGAAAATCAGTTTTAGTGCAACTTTCGACATCCAAAAAAACCAGACAACAAACTATCTCAGAAGTGTTGTAAGAAAGCCAAATAAATTCCTTCTATGATAGCTTTCAGGTGGTCTAAAACCTCCCCTCACTTATTAATTGGTTGAGTTCCTTTTGCAAAAAAATTCTTAATGAAATCATCCACCAAATGCTTTAACATAACCACTTTATTTCTCCTTTTCCTGATCCAAATTGTCTGACAACTGAAATGGAGGATAAAAGATCTTTATTTGTAGAGGTTCAATCTCATGAACCAATGTGTCTCTAGGAAGAATTTGACCTGTGCTTTTTGTTGAAGTTGGCCTATATAAGAATTATTTTTCTTTTGAAGGACCACATCAATATAGGAGGTGATTTATGAATTGTAATTGAGTTGACCACTTTTTAATTTTATGTGAGATCTAATTTGGGTTGCGTAGATGAGATTCATAGTAACTATGAAATTTTCATTTCTTTTATCACCTTTCATAGCCGATCTTATTTCTCTCCCTAGAAATTTCAACAAATAACAATTCAACGAACCAACAAATTCTTGTTGGAGGCTCTATTCTGAGGAAGAATCACGTCAAGGCCTAAAAGATTCATTTCTGCGACACATTAATAAGTGGACCTGTTAGTGTCAGCATTTTTTAGCCTACCACCAGTGACCAAATGTTCTCTTTCAACATTTCCATTATGTTTTAGGTTCAAGTTTTTGTCATTTTACGAGGTCCTCCATTCAAAACCTTTGGTCACTGGTTAGTATGTCTAGGGTTATTTTCACTTTCTCAAGAATTTTTACATGACGGTCACTTTCATCATTCAGTTGAGTGTATCATCATTAAGAGAATATCATCATCATGTCAGTCATCAGCATCATGATTTCACTCGGTCTAGTGTCTCTAGTAGGTCGTTAGGCTTTCAAGTTCACCAACACTTTCATTTCATGCATAAACTCTAGGATAGGATGAATTGTGATAAGAAAGTATTTTCAATCAATTTTGATTTGAAATGTAAGTTTTGAGTTTCTATATGCAATAAGTACTTCATAGCTATAATTTCAAAGTTCCAAAAAGAAGGTATATTGTTCAAAAGAAGGTACAAAGTCTAGGTTACAAATGTCCAAGGCTGCCAGGTTCAAAAGAATGAAAGTAATGTTTAAAAAGACATTTCGGGCCCATTATCACTCGAAAAATTATTATGCTATCTCTATAAAATCCCAAAGAGATTCATACACATTCCATTTACATTCTTATCTTACCTTTTCATCGAGCTAATTCTTCCTTAGGTGAGAAAACACATGTTTTTTCAGCCAAATACGCAAATTTTTCTTAGCGTTGCGCTTACAGACAAGGTGTTGTGTTTCTGGAGGTGGTTTTATGCACAGAGACATTGCTCTACATTTTTGTGTTGCGCATGGGACATAGTCTCACAAAATTGCGAGAAATCACTCAAATTCGAGTTTTCAAGCTTCTAAATCCAGTTTTCTTATCCTTTGAGCTTCATAATAGGTAAGTACACTCCTTTACATCCCCTCTTCCTTTGGCAAAACAAACAAAATAATTGTGGGTTTAGTCTTCTAGGATTTTCTATGAATTTCATGTTTTGAGATTGAAAATGATTATTTGGAGTTCTGAAACCCTAAAATCACTATCCTTATACCTCTAATTGCATGCAACTAATCATTCCAATTCACCAACAAACCATTTCCCTTCATTCCACTTCACCTCCTTACAAACCCTAGCTCTAATCTATAACATTGGGTAGCTTCCCTAGCTAGGGTTGTGTTTAAATTTTCTATCTCATCTCCCTCATTCGTTTCCCTTCATTTAACCTCCTAAGGATTCCTAAAACCCTTGTCCATCTTCCAAAATTTCCCTACTCCCATCTCCCTTCCCTAACTCCCTCATTTCACCACTTTAAACACTTTTCACTATTTTTCCCCTTTCATATCATCTAGGGTTTCTAAAATGGAAGGAGAATATGCAGCATCAGAGAAAAGAAAACATCATAAAGGGGGGAATATTTTGAGGTATGAGCCCACAAATTGCAATGATTTCAATTCCTCAGCATTCATAAGACAATGCTTTGAAGATGTCAACTACCTAGGGTTTTGTCAAAGAGTGGGAGAGGTAGGTTTTCATGAGCAACTCACTTATTTGATTGCCACCAATATGAAAGGAGAGAAGCCCACCATTACATGGGTTGATTTCACATTCTCAATTGATGCCATCTATCTTGCCATAGGGATACCAAATCATGGGGAGTATTGGTTCAAAGGCATGAGCGTAGACCTTGAGCAATACAAACCCTTCTTGAAATCACCCTACAAAGAGGCTCATTCAAACATCATTCCATTCAGATACTTTTTGGAAAAGTATGCACCACTGATGAAGGTTGTGATGAATATTTTTACTTGTGAGGGGAGGTTTTCCAAGTTGTATCAAAATCACATTAGAATTCTTATGCACTTCACAGCTACGAAACCTATTAACATTTGTAACTACTTGTGTAGAAGTGCCATCAAAATGTATCAAAAGGTGAAAATGAAAAACAAAGAGCATTAACCCAACCTTTTCCACCATATTTTGATAAATTTTGTAGTCCTCCATCAATTAGCAAAAAATAGCATAGCATAGGATACGTTTATTGAAGCAGCCTTGTAGAGGCGTGAGACTACTTCACCAAGCCAACACCAACAGATAGAAGCACAGCCTAAGGAGGTAAGGTCATCAAAAAATTCAAAGGAGGCTCCCAAGGCACCTAGACCTGAGGTGACCAACACATACCAGAGAGGGAAATGGATTTTGTTTACTCCTCAAGTTGAGGAAAGGGCCAAGCTTTCTACATTAGCACAACAGGGATCACATTTGCAGGATGAGGAGCTAATTGAGCATGATTTTGACATAGTTGACTTGGAGGTAGCAGACGATAATTAAACCTTGCAACAAGATGTCAAAGAGAATGATTCCCAAATCATGGAGCTCCAAGCCAATTTGGAAAGGGCCAAATTTATCATTTCTTTCTTTGGGCAAGAAAACAGTCAACTCCAGGTCAAACAACTAATGATGGAAGAAGAGAAATTTAGGGTGTTGAGGAAAGAGGTCAAAGGTAAATAATTCCTAGAGCATGATAAGAACGATGAAAAGGATAACCAGTTGGAAGGAAGAGGCCTAGGAAAATGGGTCTTAAAAAGGCATTGCAGAAAGAAAGAGACCAAAACCTACTAGTAAAGGATTTGAGTAGTGAAGACAAAATTAGTATGGAAATCAATGAAGACAAAGAATTTTTGCTAGACAAATTCAATGGCCATCTAGAGAATCTTCTTGAAAAGGGTAATAAGGATAGCCAGATGTTGAGGCACATGGCCCACAACTACCAAACCAGAAACAAGATTTGCAATATTAAGGTCAAATAAATGCAAAACAAGCTGAAGGAAACCCTAAAAGGAAACAATGAGAAGGAAAAATTGGAGATGCTTACTGAGGCATCAATGATAGCACAGTACACCCCATTTGGCACTTTTGGACCAACTTTTGGAGTATTTTGAGAATTTTTTGTTTTTTATGAAATTTGGTACAAATTCAAGAAAATGCACTAGTTACATAGACACAGTGCCTTGGCATTGTGATCTTCCCTTAGAGATCTAACTCACAAATGGTTTGCATTTTTGGAAATATGATGGCCTCCTCTCAAAACTCATATCCTCATATTTTTCAAACATGGCTCAAATTTTGAGAAAAATGAGAAAAAGGGGTCAAAAATCAACATTCTGCCCATAGGCGCTGCGCTTCTGGAGACACCTCGGGAGAATGAGTTTTTGGAGAATTCCCATGGGTCATTTTAAAAAATTCAAGACGTTATGGAAATGAGACAGGAAAGACTACTTTACCGTTATTTCATATTTCAGTTATGACTTCAGGAAGGCACCTAAAAATGGCCTCAAACTTGGCACCGCGTTTCTGCAATTTTCTGAGATTTTAATTAAAAATTTCACTGTGTAATTTCTTAGAGTTTCTAGTTCGATTTTGGTAATGGTCAAATTGGTAAAGTAAATGAATGATAGAATGAAAGTAAATGTAAATATGATTTATTAATTTATGGATATGATCCAGGTGGATATTGGTGGCCACCCACCAATTCCACTTGGACTCAAACCATTGTTTCTTTTAGTTTTTTAGTTTCTTTAATTGTAGCACAATTTACTATTTTTAGTAGTTTTTCAAGTCTAGAACTTCCGGAGCCATTTTAAGGCCCTAAAAAATGGTTTCTAAGAAACTAGGAGCAACATGTGTCCATGGACTAATGTTTCTCTTCCCAAAGTTTTAGTCCTTGGATAGATCTTTCTAACGAGGTATTGTGCGTGTCAAACGAAGATCGTATGCCAAAGTTATGACCCCGGGAAGTTGATGTACCAATTTACCCAAAATGGGGTCCAAAATTTTGCGCTTCATCTCCTATGGTTAGGCTTTTGGATTTTTAGGGTTTTACATTGTTTATCAAAAATAAATAGGCCTTCGAGCCTCATTGTAAGACAGTTTAGAGGCATGTAGCCACCACATCTCTCCTTAGAGATAAGATACCATTTCGCGAGCTAGTTTATTTCCATTTCTATTTGTAAGCATATTTCAGTACTTTACATTAATGAAATGAAGTATTATTTCTACTGCATCTCTATATTTATGGTTATCTCTAGAATTTTTTTCATTCCTATTTAAATTCGGATCACTGGTATCAGAGGGGCTGCTCTTTCTCTTTTTGTCTTTGCATGTCCCCAACAAGGTCGGGGCATAAATATTTTGGGCTTAAATTGGTTGAACCTTTACAAGACCAGCCTCACAAATCCCGATGGCCTCCCATGGTAGATGAAAAGAAAGACGAGGGGTAGGAGATCCTATCAAAATCTTGCTGGAAGAAGCCCTCGAGCAACAAAGGAACATGATGATGGACAACTTCGCCCAGACCCTTCAGCAGCTACCTAGGGGCAAGACATCTACTTCCAGAAGCTACTATGGAAGCAGCACACCCTTTAAGGTACAAGTTAACTTTGGCATTCCCATATTTGAGGGTTAAATAGATGTAGGCATTGTAGATAAATGGTTAAATCTTCTAGAAGGGTATTTTTATGTTCATGATTTTTCTAGCCAGGAAAATATTACTTTCGCTCTTCTCAAAGCCACCCCCCACATAAAGGATTTGTGGGAAACCTAGTGTGAGAAGAAGGATGAAAGTACATCCTCACTTTTTTCAGTTGCACCCACTTGGAATTCATTATTAAGCCAACCATACTTGTGGAAGCGACATGTTGTATATGAGTCAAGACCTCATGCTGTTATTTTTAATTTTGGAAATAACTTGCATAGGATACTGGAGGTATCACTGCCTACTGCCATCTCTTTGGTTCCTGCAAAACAATGCATTAAGCTCATTTCCAAAACTGGGAAATTTGTTTTCTTGATGATAAACCCTCAAGGAAAGAAGAATACGGTGGCCACGGCCTCTAGACAGGGCCCCTCTGCATGACAACTATAGATGGAAAAGGTCATGGAGGAGTACGAGGACATCTTCGCCTCTCCTACAGGGGTTCCTCTGCACTGTTAGGTTAAGTACTCTATCGATCTGACCCTAGGTGCGTGGCTACCCAATGGACCAATCTATGGGCACTTTGTTCTGGAGAATGATGAAATCAAGAGGTTTATTCAAGAGCTACTACAAAAATGTCACATCCAACCGAGTTCATCACCCTGTGGGAGCCCAATCGTGTTGGTACAAAAGAAGGATGGGACTTGGAGACTTTGTATTGACTATCAAATGCTGAACAAGATCATTGTCCAGAAGAGGTACCCAATCTCATGGATTGATGACCTTCTGGACAAACTGAAGGGTCAAAAATATTTTAGAAAGCTCGATTTGAAGTCAGGATATCACTAGGTACCAATCAAACCCTCCGATGTGTGGGAGACTGTCTTCAAAGATAAGGAGGGCATTTTCGAATGGTTGGTTATGTCTTTCGGGTTGACGAGTGCTCCTGCAACCTTCATGAGGCTAATGGATGATATCTTGCAGCCATTCACCAACTCATTTATAGTGGCATACTTGTATGACATCCTTATCTTTAGCCAGAGTTGGGAAGAGCACCTCCACCGCATCTAATAGGTTCTCCAAACACTGCGAGAACAAAAGTTATGTGCCAATTTGAAGAAATACACTTTCGATATGACCCAAGTTCAGTATTTGGGATAAATTATTGATGAATAGGGGGTGCATCTGGATCCAACCAAGATCCAATTCATTTGATATTGGCCATCTCTAGCCACTCTGATAGAGCTCTGTAGCGTTCTAGGTCTTTCCAACTTCTACTGTAGGATTGTGTTGGGATTTTCTCATATCACTTGGCCCTTGAGTCAAGTCACCAAGGGAGGAGCGAAAGAAAAATTCTTTTGGTTTGAATCTCAACAGAAGGCATTCACAGATTTGAAACATCACCTATGCTTGGCACTAGTTCTTGCATTACCAGACTTGCAACAACCATTTGAGATCGAAATAGATGCCTCTAACTATGCTATTGGGGTAGTCCTTACTCAACACAAGCATGCAGTGGAACATCACAATGAGATAGTTTCAAGCACAGTTTGGAAGTATCCCACTTATGACAAAGAGGTGTATTCCATTGTACAGGCCTGCCGAGAGTGGAAGCATTACATTTTGGGGAAGGGAATGATCATCTACACAGACCACCAGCCCTCATAGTTCATACAGATGCAAGGGAAGTTGCAGAATGATCACCAACAGAAGTGGTCCACATACCTGCAATAGTTCCATTTGAATGTAAAGTATAACCACCGTGATCAACTCTTATGGGAATGAGACTTCTGATTGGCCACTTCTATACAAAAGTGACCCAGAATTTGTCCACACATACTAGACACTCTTGGAGGGTCAGCAAGTTCCATATTTTCACCTTTAAGGTGCCCTGTTATGCCACCTGGGTCACCTTTGTGTTCTTTTAAGCGAATGTGCCAAGATGATTTGGGAAGCACACTACAGTCGAGCTATTAGGAATTTTCAGGTTGAGAAAATGATGGCAGTACTGGAGAAGTATTTCTATTGGTTGAATCTTCAACAAGATCTTGGGAAGTACATCAGATCCTGCACTGCTTGCACCATTGCCAAACATACCATCAAGATGTAAGGCCTCTATACTCCACTGCCTACCCCTAGTCGACCTTGGGAATCCATATCCATGGATTATATGTCGGGCCTTCCTTCTACTAAGCATGGAAATGACTTCTTCTTTGTGGTCATTGACAGGTTCTCAAAGCTAGCCATTATGGCGGCCTGCAAGAAGAATATCACAATAGAAGCCACTGCTAAACTCTTATTTGAACGAGTGTGGGTAAACTTTGGGATCCCATAGTCTATCATCTCATATTAAGACAACAGGTTCCTCAGTACATTTTGGTCTAGTCTCTGATCGATTTTGGACAGCAAACTCACTAAGTGCATAGCCTTCCATCCCCAAATTGATGGCCAGACAGAGGTTGTCAACACGATGATCGTACACATTCTGCACATGTAAAACTCAAAGAATCCACACACATGGGATGATAGCCTCCCCTATGTTTAGCACATCTATAATTGCGCTCTCCACAGCTCAACTGGCCATAGAACATTTCAGGTGGGCTTGGGATTCCAGCCACTATGTCCCACTGATGTGGTCATGCCATTTGCATCTACTCAGGTAGGTTTGGCTCATGTCTAGTCTAAAATAGAGAAGGCAAACAACTTCATTGAGCACATCCAACATATATTCCAATAGGTCCATAAAATTCTTGAGAAATAAAATTCCAAGTAAAAGCAACGAGATGATCAACATCGCATGCCACACAAGTTTCAGGTGGGCAACAAAGTCTGGTTGCATTTGCAAAAGGAATGCTTTACTGGAGCCTATTGGAAACTCAGAATACTCTGATATGGTCCTTACACCATTACCAAGGCTATGGGAGACAATGCATTTGAGCTCATCGTTCCCCATTCCTTGGTCTGCACCTAGTGTTCAATGTGGATAGCCTTCAGACATACTTTCCACCATTATTAGACACATCTGACATTGCTGAACAAACCACACCAGCAGAGTTAAATCCAGATTGCATGGAACAAGCTGCAACTAATCAAATCATGGACACATAGACCAAGCACACTCTCTAGCAAAAGATCCAACTATATCGAGTTGTCAAAGAAGGCTAACTCCTTCACCAGGGCAAGTGGCTCACTAGGGACCAAGTTCAACAAAAGCTTCCTCATCTCATGGAGGAACTCAACGAAATGGGGACCATTGCTTCGTAATGCGTGAGGAATGATCTAGGTGGATATTGGTGGCCACCTGTAATTTCCACTTAGATCCACACCATTGTTTCTTTCAGTTTTTTAGTTTCCATAATTGTAGCACACTTTACTAATTTTAGTAGTTTTTCGGGTCTTGAACTTCTGGAGCCGTTTTGAGGCCCTAAACAACGTTTTTTTGGAAACCTGGGAGAAACATAGGCTAATGGACCATCATTTCTCTCCCCAAAGTTTTAGTCATCAGATAGATATTTCTAACAAGGTATTGTGCGTCTCAAACGGAGATCATATGCCAAAGTTATGACCTTGGGAAGTTGATGTACCAATTTACCCAAAATGGGGCCCATAGTTTGGCACTTCATCTCCTAGGGTTAGGTTTTTGGATATTTAGGGTTTTCCATTGTTTCTCAACAATAAATAGTTCTTCGAGCCTCATTGTAAGACATTTCAGAGGCATGTAGCCGCCACATGTCTCCTCAGAGATAAGCTATCATCGCTCGAGCTAATTTATTTCCATTTCTGTTTGTAAGCATATTTCAGTATTTTACATTAATGAAATGAAGTATTATTTATGTTGCATCTCTATATTTATGGTTATCTCTGTAATCTTTTGCGTTCCTCTTTAAATTCGGATCAGGATAGTATTTTTTCATGCAAATTGAGCTTCATTTATGAGGGAAGTTGTAGTCAAAGCTAATTGTAGAATTTCTTTCAAGCTCCATAGACATTAGGGTTTGGTTAAAACCACTCATGTAACCACTCCTAGAGTCATGGATTCGACTAATGAGCCTAAGGAGAATTTGGTTTTGATCTTTATGTATCATTTTCTCAGTCATTGGACTCATTGGACATCTGAGGAGAGAACCATTATAGCCTGTATTTGACATTTTTTGAAATTAAAGGACACAATTTGTAGCTATTATTTAGGAATTACTGTGCAGTAAGTTTATGATGTAATTTTTTGCCATGTTATTACTTTATATGAATGATATTTAGCTTCCTTTTACATTCATCATCTCTTCAATATTTTTCCTTGTAATTGATAAACTGAATTCTTTCCCACTAAGCTTTGTTCTCATGGAAAATTATTATATGTTATTTTCGCTCTAGCTTAATTAATTCATGTCTCAAGCTCATTAAGACCTTCATGCTTCTTTTCAACACCATAATACATAGAAAAAACCTAAAATCCATCACAAAATTTTTGGTTCCTTGATCATTCATATCTTTGTTGTTGTAATCTTTTGACCCTCTGACCTAGCTACTTGGTTTTTCTCCCTTTTCCAGCATAAAAAACACTAAATTTCCCAAAACTCAACTGAGCTTGGCTATCTAGCCTAAAATCCTTTGTCATCCCGTCATCTCTTGGTTGTGATTCCATAGATAAAGCCCTCTTTGGTTTGGTAGGGCTAGCTACCAAACTAAAAGTTGATATGTGGTTACCTCCATCAATTTCCTCATCAACCTAGGACATTATGGGGGATAACATCTTGGCATCGTTTTCAGGGAAACGACTGTTATATCATTATTGGGGTTAGTTCTATTAGTGCTTTCAAGACTGGTTTTGTGAGTGACTGATTCCAGTATCCAAAGGAAGGATGACTTAAGTAATCATATCAAGTTCAAGGTGTAAAAAACTCTGGCTCCTAAAAGATACACGAGGTCAAATCCTGACCCAAATCCACCAACTATTGTTGATGATCCAAAGAAATTACTTAAGAAATTTAAAAATCCTATTCCTGAAAGTTAACATAGAAAATTGGTAAAAACTACATCTCTACCTAATCAATTATTGATTGTTGAAGATATTTGTTTTGATATTCAGTTTGAACAATCTTTGTTTCAATCTAAATTTGAGTCTTACCTTTTGGAAGTGGTTTTTGATCCCATTAGGTTTGATTCATACCTCCCTTATGCTAAATCTCTCTTTCCAAAACTAATCACAAGTTGTGGTTAAATTTTGATAAACTTCAAATCTTAGCATACCAACTTCAAATCACTACCGAGAAAGCTTACATTCAATATCAACTTGAAGACTTGTCTACTACTTCATCCTCTATTTCATCTCTAGACGCATCAGCTACATCATCTTCCATTGTTAGTTTACCACTATCTCCGCTAGTGTCATCATCTCCATCAAAATATCTTATTGTAATACCTACACAACTCATTGTAGTACATCTACTACCTCCTCCCATAGTCATGGCACGATTTTCTCCTTTACTCTTACCTGGTCAACTTGCTGCCCTACCTTAGAACTATGGTCAAAGACTCCCTCTTTTTGATGGAACATAAGAGATTACAGCTCAGCAACATGTTGATAAAACGATAGATTTTATTGACCTTTAAGAGGTTGATGAGGAGGATGCAGATATTAGAATCATAGCCTAGAGTTTTTCCAGAGATGTGAAGAAATGGTTTCGCAGTTTAGCAGCCAATTCCATCAATAGTTCCCAGCAGTTGATAGAGTTATTCTTAGCCCAGTGGCAAGAGAAGAAAAATCCATTACATATTCTGGCTAAGTATAGTGCTATGAGAAGAAACCCAAATGAGACAATTTAGGAGTTTACAACATGGTTTAATCTAGTTTATAATTACATTCCTAGTGACATCAAACCTACCCCTGGTTCAGCTCTTCTCCACTATCATGATGCCTTCGATGCAGATATGGAATATCAGCTTACGGAGACATATCTTGGAACTTTGGAAGAAATGAAGTGCAATTATGTAAGTGTGGAAGCCAATTTTCTTATCAAAAAGTCCAAAATCAAATCAGAGAAACCTGAGAAGAAAGTCACCATTAAGGAGGAGTCATGTTCTTCTTCTAAGGTAAAGACTAACACTCTGATTAAAATAATAGAAGGATGACAGACATAATGACTATTGTTGATAGACAAGTGAAGCCTTCAACAAGGAATCCAAATTATAGGGGCCAACAACAATTAGAGTTACGAAATAAGGAGAAAGAACAAAAAACAAGATCCTCAAGGATAGATTAGAACACCATTTTAGCAAAATTACACACAAGGCTCAAAGGATGATGAAGAAGAAATTGCTGAGGCTAATCATTTTTTTGAGGAATATAAATCATCTACTTTTTTACTAAGGAAGATCAGCTTTCTCAGCTATCAATAACACTAAGTGATCATCATCTTGCCCTTGCCAATGATGATTCATGGGAAATGAAACTGGAGAGTATCAAAGGGGATATCAGAATGCACTCAATCATTTGCAGAAACAATACAACTTGAGGAGAAGAAATGTCCCTGTAACATTACATCAGAAAAGGAAGAATGTTTAGAAAGATACACAAGATAAAGAAGTAGCTCCTGCAGATTGAAACAGAGAAAAAAAAATTGTCATTTTGAGTCTGGATAAAAATAATGAAGCTTTTACCAGCAATGTGAGGAAGGACAAGGAGGTTCAAACTGAAAGTAAAGAAAAGGAATCTCAAGCCAAAGGAGAGCCTAAAAGGAAAGACATTGCAGCAAAAGAGGTAAACAAACAAGCCAATCTATTTATCTTAGAGAATGAAATTTCCAAATTGAAAGTTTCAATTCCTCTAACTGAACTAGTTCATAATGAAATTGACAATAATGAAGTTCCCCCTTTCTATATTAGTTTGAAACTCCATGAGTTTATACTCCACAATGACATCTTAGATTCCTATGCCTCACATAACCTGATGCCAAAAGATATTATGGAGAAATTAGGATTAGATATTACTTGAGCTTACCATGACTTTTATTCTTTTGATTCGGGGAGAGTCAAATGCCTTGGCCTTATCAAAGATCTAGTAGTGTCCCTCAACAAAATCCCAACCAAAAATGCATTGATGGATGTAGTGGTTGCTAATATACCTCCACGGTTTGGCACTACTATACCGAGAAAAGAAGATGAAATTCATGATTAGTAGCAAAGAAAGACCAAATAATCACCCTATCCATGTTGTATATACTGATGTAGTGTCTTTCATGTTGTATAGTGATTCAAATTCAGTTGATGATTATAGTAAAATTGTCTAGATTTCAAAAGTTTCGGATGTCATAAGTAGTGTACAGGAAGATTTGATTGCAAAAAAACAGGAAAATGATACTAAAATTTTGCCTCCGGAAATTTGATTTGAAGATATTGTTCAATTAGTGCCAGAAAATCATATTGTTGAAAGAGTACGTCATCCTCCAAAAAATGAGAAATATCAAGCCTCTAAAATTCTCTTTCCCGATGAGGAAGAATGCCTTTAGACCATTGAGTTTGATGGTGCATTAGGGAAGCAAGGAGCTCGAATCAGCATGTGGATTCATGGCCCCTTGCATTAGTCATGCAAAATTCCTTGAAATGTGAGATTAAGTTCTTATAAATTGGTTTTTGATTGCTCTAATAATGAGGTGGAGTACGAAGAACTGATTGTTGGCCTTAAAATTCTGAAAAAATTAGGAGCGAAGAGAATTTCAATTTATGGTGACTCTGAGTTAATAATTCAATAGGTAAAAGGGGAGTACTAG
This sequence comes from Pinus taeda, assembly GCA_000404065.3. NCBI lineage: Eukaryota > Viridiplantae > Streptophyta > Pinopsida > Pinales > Pinaceae > Pinus > Pinus taeda. The sequence continues at coordinate 2,018 of APFE030840673.1, read as the reverse complement.
GCCAAGCATCCAAAGGTTCTAGCTTATAGAAATGTTGTCCTTGACATTCTTAAGAATTTTTCAGAGTATACTTTATCTTTGATCCCTATAACTCAGAATATGATGGCTGATTCTCTCGCCATTGCAGCAAGTATGGTTACGATTCCTACTACTTCAGGTAAGAAGCATTTAATTCATGTCAAACATCACCCAAGGAAATCTTTGATCTGTTGAATAATATATAGATGAGTCCATGCAAGGCTACTAGCACGAGAGTTGTAAGTACAAATAAAACTAGCATTCATGTGGTGGATGGAAATTCTTGAGAGAAACATGATGAGGAAGAGGTAGCCATATGAAGAAGATTCTAGATATATACCAAGAAGGCCAATTTCCATGAAGAAAGGAATGACATGATAGAATAAGGAAAGTGATCAATGGTTGTTTCCCTACAAGGAAGAAGTTCAACCGAATTGCATGACATCAAGAAGAGAAGTTGATCAAGCAGTTGAAGGACCCACAAAGAAAAATTGTTGATAGATAGAAGAGTCCCTAGTTAAGAGGGAGCTCTGAAAAGTCCTTGATCAAGAGGGAGTTTGAATTAAGATCACCCCTGATTAGAAAGGAGTGACAATTTTGATTTTTCCATGTCATGTGTCATGCACTAGACAAGGATTAATAGGCGTAAGTCTAGATGAAGGCCATGAATGTAAATGTAGAGACATAATAGACACAAAATTCTTTTCTTCACTTGAGAAGAAATAATGGGAGGATTGGGTAATCACATGGCATCTGATACTCTTTGATGATGTGTAGGGTATCCAAGATAAGAGTATGCAAGAGGATTGATATTATTTTAGGGCTGGGAACCCAAGATAAGAATAGTCCTAGAAGGTCATACTCAGTGAACATCTGGGTCGGCATGTACCTTGAGAGACAATGATGAAGGTGTCTATAGGTCATTGGTTTCACTAGCATTATAGCTCATGGTCTCGAAAAGAAATGGAGTTGTTAGTTAAGGCCTTGCACTATCACAATCTTGATTGATAAGATGCTATACAGATGGGATTACTAATCTGATTCTTCTTATGAGAAATCATTCAAATTGAGAATAACCAAGTACCATTGTAAATACCTCCCTATTTAAGAGGGAGTGTTGAAGAAAACTATAACTAGCTTTTCTATTTGTCAATATAATTTTTATCTTTGTACTACTCAACAAAAATAAATATTATTTTTATTAACTATATAAATGAGTTTCTTGCTCATTCCATAGGTTTAGGAAAGTCAAAGAGTCAAATTCATGTGTAAAAAGCTCTTCTTGAGCATATGTGTACCATGTATACTAATCAAGAACAACCCTCCAAGAGAAGCACAATCCTCCAAGATAAGAACGAAGAAGTATGTCTACAAAATATGAAGAAAACAATTATGTCAACCTCAAATGCATATTAAAGAATAGTCATGTCATCTCAGTTAAAGTTACATGTCTAGTCATGAATACAAGTCGCCTTACCTACAAATAGACCACTATATATACCCCACTGGGGTCGCCAAAAAAAATATATCTTTGTACACCTCTGAAATTTGGTATGAGTGCAGGAAGTTCTAAAATTTTAGATGGAATAGTAAGGTACAAGATCTCGATGACGATTACAGGGTCTCCTCCTTGGTGGCACAAATCTACATGCAAGTAAATTATAGTGATAAGTAAATTTGTGCTTCGGTCGCTTCATAATCACAGTCTGGGCATATGGAAAGCAGTGATGACATACTAAATGAAATCATTGTCTCGATGATATCTCAGTCATATACTCTTGGTTTAAGGATCACGATGATCCCACAATAGCACTTACCGTCTCATTGTAGTTATGGCAGAGAAGATCTCGGTGCAAGAAAAATGTAGTCACAGTCTCAATTGTGATGATGTTGATCTTGGTGATCCAATAATAACACATTCAGTCTTAACATACATTCAAGATGAAGTTATTCTCTCCACATATATATTTATGGAGAGATGAGTTACAAGGTTAGAATAT
>APFE030840667.1:0-16899 GCA_000404065.3 Pinus taeda | reverse complement strand
TTACTTTAAGAATTTAATATTACCATGAACTGCATATCAACACTAGGGCAAAAATTCACTTTTATAACTTTAGACACACATCTAGAACCAACAAGAAGTCACTAACATACCCTAAAAATAAATTAAAAAACAAATTTAAAAAAAAAAAAAAAAACAAGTTAGTGAGGAAACGTGGGTTGTACGGCCCTGAAACGCGTTTCCGGCCGTACTAGCCACGTTTCCGTTTCGGGAAACGTGGCAGTACGGCCAGAAACACGTTTCACGGCCGTACCAAACGCGTTTCTGCATTTCGTATCCGTTTCCGTATGGAAATGGACCTCTATACCACGTTTCCTGCAACATAGACTTAAACCAATTTGGCTTGTTGGACTAGTGTTAAGCGCCTTTGATGATGGAGGGAAACTAACTCTAAGAGGTCAAACACCTTCAATCACATGCATAAAGGTTCTACACCCACCAGGGTCTGATCCTGGGCCATTTTAAAGGCAGCACCTCCTCCCAACCACTAACAGACAGCCTGACCAGTGCTAAGAATATCTCTGCTAGGTCTTTTTTTTCATCTCATTGCGATTTTATCAGCAATAAGATTAACAAGTCTGTTATAGTTGTATGCTTTTCTATATAAAATATTATTTCAAAAAAACCAAACATCTGCACAAACTGCCGGTTCACAAAATCAGATGTTTGTAATGATTACTGGGCACGATCAGACCCTTGTTACAATTGCAGGACAGAAAATAATTCCATTAAAACATCTTCTAAGCATAAAAACAAACCCCAGAAACACCTGCTAGGCATAAAATCAGACCTTAGACCTGTAAATCGGATTGCTGGCCAAAAATTGGTCCTATAAAACCAATTGCTTACATGAAAAATTGTAAAACAGATTTCTATATCAACATAAATAAGACAAAAATCATGGAAAAGGACCTGCAAATCAGATTTCTGGGCATGTGAAAATTTAAAAGTTAAATGCACATCAGGCCTGCAAATGAGATTGTTTGAAATGAATTATCTTAGTTGGAATTCAAAATTGATCACACAATCACAATTAAGAATTTAACACAACAAAATTTTTTGGGTATAAGAAACATAGATCAGACCTGCACATGAAACACTGCAAAACCAAATTGTTGCAGTCAAAAGGCTGCATAATCAAATTGCTACATAGAATATCAGCCCATGAAATACTTCAGACCCACACCATGCAAAATGCAAGAAGCCCTTCTGCTTACAATGTAAGATGACGCTCTGCATTTTATGGTAATTTTGAGCATGGAGCTAGTGCTCTTTCCATTAACAATTCTCCGTGAATTTTGGACTAAAAGTGCTCTAGTGCTCTTACCAGATTGGTCTCCTTTGCTTTTCTCTTTTTCTCCTATCATATTAGTATGTGAAGAACTCATTGCTATTTATCTGTCAACTCTTGTGTGCTAAGTCCCTTTGATGATGTAGGCAAACCAACTCCACCTAAAATTATTATCTCTAACAATAGCACTCCACTGGCATAAATAATCCTTCAAGCAAAAAAGGTTAATCTATATCAATAATATTGAAGCAATTCCAATTATAATGAATAACATCTAGTGATTTTCCACAAATATTGCTAGCTAGTCTTGGCAAATGCTTTGCTTATTTAGTGTACCATGTTCTCTGTAACAAGCTTTACAAGAGATTGTTATCTAACAATGTACAGATCAAATATAAGCCCAAAACATTATCTTTGAGTGTTACACATCATTTATATAGATGCTTGCTCAGTTTCAACATCTTTATTACTTAATAGAACAAAATATTCACAATTGAGCCTTGGCCACCTACATCACCCACATTTAAGTTTGATGACACTATTTATCTAAAAGAATGAAATGGAATGAGACACAGAGATACGGGGATTGAACAAAAATAATTTACATTAATTTTAAAAATACATTCTTGAGGCACGCTCAAGATAATATTTACTGGGGACCATACCTGCTTTACCATTACAAGTAACAGCTTACAAGGGAGAGTCTTTGTATCAAATGTTCATCAGAGTACAGTTATATCCCTGTCTTACATGTAAGCCAACACTGATTGTGACAATATTTGGGAATTTCCATCTATGACGTAGTTTCCATCCACTTAAAAGTATTTTTCTCTATCTCCAAGCAAAATCAAGGAAGAATATCATACAATGATGCAGTTGAAATAAGAATAGGTTGCTTTTGATGATTACAGAAATATATCTCGCAAAGAGCCTCTCCTGCAACACGCCAGGCAAATAAACATTTGGATGTATCTTCGATCGATGTTGCATATTCATAGACAACTTGATAAATTGCACAAGCTTCTTTATGGATTTGTTGTCTTTCCTTTTCGCTCTCATCTAAGCTGGCTGCTCCATATAGAAGCTGGTAAACAAGCAAAGTTTACTCAGAAACAGGAATCCCAATCATAGAAATGAAATATGCAATAACATTAGTAGTAAGCTTCGTCCCAAACATCTACAACAAAGTAAAGGAAGATAAAAATTTGTCAATGAGAAAGTTTGAGTTTGTCTACCTGCCTATATTTTAGAATTACACTCTGAGCATCTAAAGCTGAATTTAAAGAATCAGCTCCACGCAATGCTTCGGCCATGTCCAATCTATATTGAACATAACGTTCATGCCACACAGTCCTAAGCTCTCCAACATTTGCATCTTGGAAGCATGGAATGGTCCATATTTCTACAAATATAGTAAGAGTAAGATTTTCTGTCATTTGGAAAAAATAATAAAGAGAAAAAGTTTAAACTTGTCACAAATGGGTCAACGTTCAAAATGTAGTGACAACAGTACCGTATGACTCAACCGCATCATATGAACTTGCTTTGTCATATATTTCTCCTAAAACAGAAGCTGACATGTAAAACTTGTCTGGACATATATCTTCAGGATTTTTACACAAGAAATGTGGCTTCTTTTTGGGTTGCAAATTTTTGGGAACTTCAACCTGATCAAACAAATAAAGGAATCAAAACAATAGTCTGTCAGGGGCTTTGATACAAAGGCTTATCAATATACTTGACTGAATGAAAATCTAGATAATACAAACAATTCATCCAATTGATACAAGAACAGCACTAATGAGAGCAAGGGATCAAACACAACCTCAAATTCCTGCTCGGTAAATTCAATGGTTTTCCCTTTTGTTTTGACACAAGCTGGTAAAACTTCAGGCTAAAAAATGTATACATAATTACAGAGGGGGGTAAAATATTGACAGAAACACTAATGTGTACACATTCTTGTGAAGGAAAGGATAAACTAGGACTACTAAATTTTTTCCTAAGGAAAACATTGTAGGGAAACCCAAGGGATGTTGCTCCACATTTGTGGATAACATCCCTAACCCATCAGCTTACACTAGTGTGCCTAACCAAAGGGGATTCCAACCAGGAAAATTGCCAGCATGGAACTAGCCAAATGTCAAGCTACATTTGTGACCAGTTGCGCTGTACCTATCAGCTGTCAGGACCACTAAATTATATGGAGGTTGTCGCAACCAATATAATAATTGATATCAGAACACTTAGCATCCATATTTAATGTAGCTACCACATTCTAGGTAGACATAGGACATCCAAACCTTATTTTCGAAAGTGACAGTATAGCCAAATATGTATGTTTTTATCTTTCACATATAGCAGCAACATAAATAAAATCTTATACTTTGTATTAGTGATAAATGTAAACAAAATATTTCTTATTTTCTCAAGAAGTAACATATAAAATAAAAAGGTGCAAATGAATATGGAGCTACAATGGATGACCACTCTGCAAATACGTCCAGCTCCACAGTCAATTTATGATCCTAGGCTTGAGCCTCAGAACTGAAGCAGAAACAGACACAGAAGGGTGCAATAGAATAGAAGAAAGTGTGCAATCGCTACCCTCATCTCAATGCCCGAGAAGGAAACTGTACACTAAAGTAAAAATAATGCAAACAAAATGCAGAGATGAAGGGGAGAAAGTCAACTGGTTGTCAGCTATTTCACATCATGGTGATTGGTACCAAATGCCTGTTCAAATAGTCTAAAAAGCATTGAATTACTTTTCACAAGAAATTGTCAGAGATAAAAAAAAATATGATTGTTTGAATTGATGCTACATCTACATATGGAGATAATCTTTCATATTACAGTTTACCAGTGTTGAAAATATCGGTATCGGCAAAATATCGGCGAGGGTCCTGAAAACAACTTTTCGGCAATATCGGCGAAAACATCGGCAAAATATCGGAAAATATCGGCAAACATAAAAAATGCATAATATATTTATGTTTTTCAAATTTTTAAACATATAAAGCAATAACAGCATGAAATAAACACACTGGCACATAAATATCAAGAAAGCACTGATATATATGATGTAGTGGACGTACAATAAAAATGATACATCAAAGGCAACACCAAATCCTGCTCATCCGTGATAATTGTCCAATCAAGGACTCAAATGTAGAGAACCAATACAAAATAACATCACATATATAAAAGTATCTCATCATCATGAGTTATAAGTAGCAAAACGAATAAAACTAGCAGCTAGCTATCTGAGATCAGTGCTCTCTCCCCCTTTTACGGGAAAACATGATGGGTTGTTTGCCAGACCTGCCTCTAGCAGTAGAAGGCCCGGACCCTGCACCTAATGTCACATAATGATTGCTGGGTATGGAGTTGTGCTCTCCTATATTTATAGCAGATGGTGTTGACGCTCCCATAGTCTCCTCCTGCTATTGTTGTTGCTGCTCCTTTGAGTCCTACTCCTCTTGCGGCTCCTATACTAATGGTTCATCCTCTAACCATGTAGGTGACTCCTCCATGATTACGACCTCAGATTGTTGATTTGTAGCATCGGATGTGCTCTAGCCACGAAACTTGGTAGAGAGAGGCTAAGGCACATGAGATCTCCAATACCTAGAAAGGGTTTGGGCAAATTCTAAACAGTTTGGGAGAAATTAAAATAATTAATATTTTTAATGTAATCCCTAAGTCTAAACTTAGGGAAAATAAAATATTAATGTGAATTAATATGGAACTGTGTTAGAATGGTCCAAAAGTCATGGATCAAGCCAGATCTAATCTTAGCCGCTGATTAGGGACTTAATCTTGGCCATTGATCTGTCAACGAGAAAAGTATAAGAGGAGGATTGAGGGTCACTTGGAGAACACACTGAGGGAGACCAGTCAGTTCAATTTCTGGAGTGGGGTTAGCTGAGAAATTGAACCGGTGGTCTGGTGAGCAATCAGGAGGCAGCAAATACGGAACAGAGAGACAGGAGATCAGCGTAGAGGTAGAAGAGGTAGACGCAGGGCCAGAGGGAGCCACGCAGAGGCAACAAAGACTGCGTAGAGCCAACAGGGCCCGGACCATCCATGCAGAGGCTGCAGGAGTGACGCAAAAGGGTAGAGAGGTTGCGCAGAGTCTCAACAGGCTGACGCAGAGGGTTTCAGGGCACGCAGAGGTCGGCAGGGCTGATGTTGGGATCAGAAGAAGTGCTAGAGAATTTGTCTATCTGTGGGTAAGCCAGTTTGGCACCCTGTTGTACTAGAAAATCGTTGAATAATAAAATCCTCCCTTGCTGCACCGGTTATTCCGGGGACATTAGTCCAAAATATCTGTGTCAATGTGTTGATTCTTGAGCATATGTTTGTTTCTGTATTACGGTGTGATATCTGCAGCAGTATTTATTTTAATGTTTATTGAAGTGATTTCATGAATAACTTATGGTGGAATAAGTAGGAAAAGTAAATCAGTTGCTACAGTGATAGGATTTTCACATAGACTCCACCCTCCACTAAGACAATACATCAATATCGTCTAAGGAAATAGCATCTAAATCCATTGGTTTCTCTATTTGCTTCACTCGAAGTTGGAGATTGTAATCCACAAACACTAAATCATTGAGCCGTGAGAACTCCAACTTGTAGGAGTGTCAAAAAAAATAATGGGTCTTGACACTTCACAGTCATTAATTTAAATTACAATAATGTAATCACTCAATTGAAGGCTGAAGCTCAAAGTTATACTGGTTGCGCTTCTTTGAGTGTATTTTCCCAAAGGCACTCCAATTGCGCTCGCACCCTAAAGAGCTACAGGTTTGACTTAGGATTCTTATGGTCAATTTCTGCAAATTTGGTTCCCTTGCACCTAACTTTGCCACCAAATATATACAACAAAAATAAAGAGAAAAAGTCAAAAACTTAAAACATAATTAAACTTTCAAATAAAACATAATTGATTCTTGAATTTAAAAAATATAGAATTATAAATCACTAAATTCTAAATTGAAAATTCTAATGAGTCATGGCTTGTCACTTATGTGGCATGAAGAGGGTCATTTCCTAAATAGCATCATCAAAGCCAAATAGGCCAACACAATCCCGATAAAACTATACCTCACGATTGATTTTGCTACGAAGCTCGAGATCAGGTACAATCTTATGAATACAGGAATGTATCCCTTCCATCAACTCACCATCAAAATTGAAGCTGCATTTGTATGAAAATGCAAAGGTTGAGGAAGAGTGTTGTGGCATGAATGGGTTGATGAAGAATCCCTATCCACCGACCATCAATTGTAACCCATACATCATCTGCCTTTTAATCCTAACAGAAGCTTTGTCTACATAATAAGCATGAATGGTCTCCTTGGCCCTATCCATGGCCTCATACAAATAAGCCATTGCATGCTTCTCCCCATCTACCAATCTCAGAACCTTCACTATAGGTTCACTAATTGAGCACACTTCTACTCCTTGCCAAAACGTGTAAGTGTACACCATTTTTGCAATGGCTCTCCCATCCTATCTCCTATTGTATCTACAATCACGCCACTCATCAGAAACAAACATTTGCTTCAACTCAAATTGGCATCGAAGAAAAGACTAAAGAGTAATAAAGTTGGTGGTAAAACATGTGATTGCAGCCAACAAGACACCACAACTCCCTGTTTCTAGTGTATCTCCTCATAAGGCTAAGAACAAAAGCATGGTTATATATAACTTGGGGATGTTCCTAGCCATATCAATCACCTCCTTGATGAAGGAGAGTTTCCCCATATCCTCAAGCAGCAAATCGATACAATGTGTTGTACATGGAGTCCAGAACAATGTGCGGTGCCTCTCCATAAGCATTCTGCCGGTAGACACATAATTAGCTGCATTATCTGTTATGACTTGCACCACATTTTGCACACCAATCTCCTAGACAAACACATCTAACAACTCACATATCAATGCTGCATCTTTATATGTGTTGATGCATCCACTGATTTAATAAACATGGCACATTTAGAACAATGTACCGATAAATTTAGAAGGGTCCTACCCTTCGCATCTGTCCAACCATCAGACATCAATGTGCACCTAGACACCTCCCATGTTTGCCTCAACTCCGCAAATCTAGAGTTGATGTCCTACTTTTCTGCTTGATGGATTAGCTCCCGCAACTCCTCATATGTAGCACTTTTGTACCCTGGACCGACAATAGCAATAGCATCACACGTTGGCTGCCAAAATGGACTGGTTTTGGTGATGTTGAGAGCTGAGTCACTACAGAAAAGACAGCTCCCTATGACTCTATTTGATTCTTGCTTCTCTTTTTTTTTTAGCAACTGATTTTATGGAAGGTTGTGCTCCATGTCTAGTTCATGGAACAAAAAAGGATGACCTCCCACTCCTAGTAACATCAACAGGCGACATTGTGGAGCCCCTCCCACTAACCTCAACCTCAAACTCGAAGAAAGATATCCTGAAAGATCTACCTGCACGTTCAACCTTGTTTCTTTTTGCCTCTTCTTTCTTTCTGTCTTTTTCATCAATTGCTTCAGGAGCTTTTGTATAAGCTCCACACTAGAAACTGTACAAAGCCCAATATCATGCCCAGGGAGTCTCGCCAGATGGTATTTTAATCATGTAATCCCTCCTGTCATCTTGTCCCCACATAATTTGCATGTCATATGTGCCCAATTTGTCCCATCATCAAGTTCCCCATACTCCCTATTGTCGCACAGAATGTCTAGGCACCGCGACAACACTCAAATCAGGGGCTGTCACCTTGATCCCCAATCTCTCCGTTTAAGTTGTCTCCCTACAGCAGGCTAAGGGGGGTAGACCATATGGAAAAGTGGAATGAAGAAAAACTAGTTGGGAACCAACCAGTTCAGCAGACACAGTGAAGCAATCAAGTACTTGATTAAGATTTAGCAAGACTTATAGAATTTGATTAGATTTTAAACGATTAATACCAGTGCCTTATGGAGTCAACGATCTTGCTAGGGAAATTAAGACCAAGTAATTGATTAGCAACTGCTGCTTAAATGAATGACTATTTTATATGAAATGCAGATCCTAAAACTAATGTGAGATGCAAGAATCTTGGTTAATTTTAGTTAACTGCCTATTTAAATGTGAACCCTTCAATCCTTTCTGTGTTGAGCCTGATTTCGTAGTAATTGGTAGAGAGAAGATCAAGAGAAGCACACTAAGGTGTGATTAACGATACCTCTCTTGAAATTCTAACATACCGGGTGCCTCCAACGCTACAAAGAACTGTGGCTCTAACAACTGCAAGGTCACCGTTTTAAGTACTATTAAAACAAGGTTCTCAAGAAAAGACGAATGGAGATCTATCTGTCTATCGACCAACCTTATGCTTGGAAGTAAATTTTATCTATGCAAAGTTAACTTATAAGCAAATGCACTAGAAGATGAGATAAGCTAGACTCGAGAATGGGAAAACATTTATGCCGCAAAAGCCCTCAATTACCCAAATGAAATGCTTCCCTTTTTTTAGATGAAGTCTTAGAAAATAAACTCTTGAAGATACTATAGTTAAAACACCAGCTTATTTCGAATCTTCTTGATACAATTTAGCTTAAAGAGAACAAAAACAACTTTGCAATTCGATATCAATGTCAAAAGATGCTCAAAAGAATACTCAGTTTATGAAACAAAGGATATGCATTTTATCACAATTCCATGACAGAGTAATGGAAGAAATCAAGTTTGTCTAATTGTTCTTGAATCTTTGATCCACAAAAAAAATTGGTTGGTGATGATAATCGTTGTTTGATCCTTAATCCCTCCTTGAAAACCACCACAAAGCTCTTCTAGAAGCCCTGCTTGAGATAGTCTAGTTCCGTCTATCCATATTCCATACTTACCACTTTCCATCATACGTTACAAGCCCTTATCTCACATCCATTCTTCAAGCTCAATTAACCATTGGGTGTTTGGGATTTGGAACCCATATATCCTCATACTTGGGTAGCACTTAAAACTTTTTCCTCGGAGGTTGATGCAACTAAATGAAATGAAAAGAGCATATCATGGCCACAAAATAGAATAAAAAGAATACCAAAATGCAAAAGATGGATGGGGCAGCTAAGGATGTGGATCCCCATCATGCTGGTCCCTTTGATGATGGCATTTGGTCATGAAGTCTTCTCCCCTCTATACCATCATTATTATTCACTAACAACTATCAATTGAAGGGTGGAATAAGGAAATGTTACTTCCCCTTAGGGGCTGGAAACGCTTAATAGGGTTTTCCTTTAACGACTCATACCTAGGGAGGAAACAAGATTGCGAGCTCAAGATCCTGATTTTGGAAGGGAATCACTATTTGAAGTATTAAATAGCCCATCACATTCAAGATATGTTCACTTAGATGTAATAATAATTATTGTCCTTGATGACTAGTTGCTTTTGTTAATTTTTCATCGATTTGTTCTATGTTGCAACTATTACTTCAACAATATCCAATAGCATCCAATCTAACAATTTCACTTCTTCAATTATCTAATGACAGTAGAGCAATAGTAGATAGAACAATTAGACAAATGAACAATGAAAGACAGCCAAGAGAGAATAGACACAAATTTGGTCAATGACCAAGGAAAACCCCCACTAGGGGGAAAACCCTTGAAAATCTTCTTCTTATTATATCATCTTCAAATGCTCAGCAGAGAGAGTACATCATCCAATGTCAATTCAATATTCAAATAATGTCAAAATGGCAAGCAACAATTCAAGAGAGAGATAGAGTCAATTGTAGCCAAAACCGATCTACATAAAGTCTGCTCAAGTCAACAACAGTCAACTGCGGTCAAAAGTGTGCCCTAACCAAAAATGAGACAATGGTCAAAATAATCTTCAACGAGCTCGGTGCTGGAACAATTAATGCGGCCTCTTTAGCAGAACAAAGGGAGCCCAAAACAATCCAATCTAGAGCAGTCAACTTTGGTCAACATGGAAGAGCAACCTACGGTCAACTTCTAAAATTAGGGCTTCGTCAAGGAGCACATATTGCCTTGAATCTGGTCCCAAAATTTGCAGCTTGCTAAAATAGAAAAGAATCACCCAAAAATGTGATCAAATCATGTCACTTATACCCAAGTCAATGCTAGTCAACCCTATAATTCAACTCTATAATTCGGCCCTGCAGTTAGCCCTATAATTCGGCCACCTGTACTTCGCATGAGAGAGAGAGAAGTCTTCTTATTTTGAGTTGTACGAATGAACAGGAGAAGGAGAGAAGATATGTTGTGTGATGATGTGATGCCAAATGAGGTGAGATGACTCTTGTATTTATACGAATCCATGTGGGTGAAAAGACATGTCCTTTGGGCTTTTTGAGCCTACATGTCATTGAAGTCGACCTCGACAATTTGCACATTATGAAGACCAACACTAGTTACATTTTTCAACACACCCTAGCCAACCTTAGCACCATATGAGGGATGACTTAGGACCCAGATAAGGATGGTCTCACCTCCAAATACTTGGGAGGGCTAGTACTACCTAAAAGGCCCTCAATGTTCGAGCAAAGAAGGACAATTTTCATAGTTTGAGACCCAGGAGACCCCTTTGTGGTGCTCCAACTAGATTTTCTGGATCATAGAGAGACATAGAAGGAAATTTGAGGGACAACCCTCAAATGATGATTTTTAGATGCTACAACATCACACTTGGCACCTCGTGGCATCAATGCTTAACATTTGGAGCTTCCTTCATGGATGACATCAAGATTAGAGACCTAATGGCTCACATGTGTGGGATTTTCTTGGCATTTATGTTGAGAAATAGTGGGTTGGCTCGTAACCCAAGGGTTTCATTGTGATTTCACTTGTTATTAGGGGCTTTAGGCTAAAATTAGACCTTATCCTCGTATAAATAAAGTAGAGGACTTTCCATTTTATCATCATCATTGTGACAATTCGGCCTTTCTTGTAGAATTTCGACCATTTTGTACCTTTGGAGAGATGTGACCTATAGCCCACCAAAAGTGGGGAACCCTTTTGGAAAGATTTTCTTTAAGATGTATCCTCCTTCAATTGTTAGCAGCAGCCCGTGACAGCCACCTGATAGCCTTGATGTGCTGAATAATCTCTACCACCTGAGCTAACCACTGTGTACTCTCTCCCATCTATCGAGATATGTCGAGATACCTTTGATGTGCTACTTTATCTCCACCACACGAGGCAACCATTATGTACCCTCACTCATCTCTCATGATCGTATGTTTGAAGGTAGGCCATGCAATCCCAAAGGCATGATTTTTCATTATGTAACTAGGTGTTTATGCTTGTTTTTCTTGGGCACACTTGGGTATGGATTACTGGGTGACTTGGAAGCAGGAAGGGTTTTGAATGTACTCTTGTTCCCGTACCTTAATAGGGGGGCTAATCCTCAACCCTAGTCTCGTGGGATCTCCCTTACAGGCTTATAGCTTTAGGATCGTCTTAAAATGGCAACTAGTGCCAAATTCCACCTTAGGACAACTCATTTGATGGAGATGATGATTGCATTAAATTTCTCTTTTTGAGAGGACCAAAATTGATATAAAGATCATCCAATTTGGACAAGCAAAAGTGTGTTTTTGAATTTATGCCCACACATGTGCAAATTGTTTAGGTTGGCCACATCATCATGTAGGCTCATGAAGCCCAATGGACATGTTTCTTCACCCTCAATTACTTGTATAAATACAAGTGACCTCTCACCTCATTTGGCATCATCATCACTCACGCATTCTTCTCTCTCCTTCTCTCATTGGTCCATACAACTATTGGGCATTCTCTTTCTCTCACACGTGCAGCAAAGGAGGATGAATTTCAGACAAATTACAGGGCCAAAATTTCAAAATTGTTGCAGGGTTTGACCAGCGTTGACAGAACACTTTGACTCATCCTTTGACTATGATTTTTGTGAGAAAATTTTGGTTTTGTTAAGCCGTACTGTTTGGCACAGGAACCGAGAATTTTTGGGCACTTTGATCGCAGGGCTAACTACAGGGTTGACCACAGACCTGGCCACATAATTGACCAAGTTTGATCGCAATTTTCAAGATTGTTTTGGGCCGACTTTGACCACCTTATCAAGTCGATTTTGACTAGGTATGACCAAGCTCCAAAGAGGAAGATTTGTTGTTATGTTGAGCATCTTTGACTTTTTGGTTATGGCTGAGTTTGGCTACAGTTGACTACAGATTTGATAGGGTTATTTTGACTTTGAATTTGGCAAGTCAACTTTGACTTTTGTACACTCTCTCTTTGCTAAACATTTTTTGATATAATAATAAGAAGAATTGATCAAAGTGTTTCCCCACATTGGGGTTTTTCTGACATCCGATAAATCTGGTGTCTTCTTATCTTGGCTTGTCTTCTTCATTTTATTTTATGTTTTATCTACAATTATTGTCAATGTGATTTATGGTCAATGTGATTGTTATTGGAAAAATAAATTGGAAATTGTCTTTGGGCTACTAAAGGAACATTGAATTAATTGTGCTAACCATAGAACATGCCATTTTTAACTAAAATTAACAGATCGACACTACTTGGGAAACCTCGATTTTGGTAGCATGGTCCTGTTTTCCCATTCCACATTTTTCACTCCCCCCTGCACATTACATGCCCTATTTCATAATCTTCCCTCTCTAGGTCCAATGACCACTAGGTCCACAAGGCTCTGGCATTTCCTCCCTCCCCTTGTCAACATGACTGGGTCAGGCCTAGAATGATGCTCCAGAGGTTGATGCATGTCAAAAAAAGAGAGATAAAAGCATATCATGGCCACATACAAAAGGAAATATACCACAAAATGCAAAAGATGGATTCGTGTTCACAAGGAACATCAAAGCCCCAATTCATTGTCGATACTTAAAGGGATTCATCAAATCGGGTCCGCAACTTCTCCACATAACTTCTAGAAGTTCGTTTCCATCAATGTGGCCATGGGCTTACATTCCACCATACCAAAACTTTCTAGCAATTTCACAACATATTTCCCTTGTGAAAGGAAAGTCTCGCCAGGCCTATGCCACACCTCTAAGCCTAGGAACTAGTGCATCAATCCAAGATATTTCATCTCAAATTCAGAGATTAGCTCCCTCTTACACTCAAGAATCAGATTCTCTCAACGTATAAAACCAAAATTAGGGGCATACCTTGAACAACTTTGAAATAGAGATTCGGGAATACCAAGCACTGGGGGATTTTGCTTCGATCCATAAAGTGCCTTCTTCAACATGCACACATGACTTTTTTTGTCCTACTCCTCAAAACCCTAAGGTTGTTCAACATATACTTCATCATGGAGAATGCCATGTAGAAACACGATCTTCACATCAATCTGATGAAGAGTCCACCTTGGCTAGCAGCAAGAGCAACAATAGATCGAATAATAGTATAGCAGGCAACTGGTGCAAATATGCCATCATAGTCTTCTCCCTCTTTTTGGGAGAAACCTCTAGCCATGAACCTTGCCTTATATTTCTAAATACTTCCATCCTCACCATGCTTAATCTTGTACAACCATTTTGAAGTCATGTAGACTTTCCTTCAGGTCTCAAAACCACTTCCCAATGCCCATACATCATTTTTCATGATAGATTCATACTCTTTAGCCATAGCATCCTTCCATACTTGCTCTTTAACAACTTCTTCAAAGGTGTGTGGTTCAGCCTGTATGATGTTGCTCATAGCCACAACATATCCTTGATACCGTCATGGCTTCTTGCTTTCCCTGAAGGTTCCTCTGGCAGCAACATGTCTCTCAATGTCTTGTAAAGTGTCACGAAACCAAAGAGGTCTCTTCCTAGCAAGAGGATCACAAGGAGGGTCTAAGGGGTCCATGGGTTCCAACGAACTATCACCAACATCAATCTATGGCCCAAGCACAGAAGGACCTTCTAGTAGATCCATGTCATAATCCTTCTTCTCAACATTGGTAGGGGGAGGAGTGTCCCAAGGTTTCCCAAGGGCAACATCTTCGTCAAATGTCACATCACTACTAAACATTATATTCCTCTGACTAGGCACGTATATTCTATATGCTTTAAAATTTTCATAGTAACCAACAAAGGTACCTTTCTTTCTAGTAGCTTCCAACTTGTTCCTCTTTGTAATCCTCTAATCTCACTAATTTTTTTTGTAATAAAAATACTAACATTTTACCATAAAAACAATGGTATTTTTGTACATGTTGCTAGTAGAGCTGGTAATTTTTTCCTTGTATATTTCATACATAATTTCTTGTTTTGTTTTTATTGTTCAATATTTGTAAGTTTACTATCTTTTACTTTTTATTCTTATCCCATAATCAAGATACGCTGCATGATATGGGGAAATAGGTACGAATTTCCGAAATGGGTATGGGTACGAAATGTGGTCCCCCCAAATTTTGTAAATGGTGTATATATATATGTTAGGACATTTAAGAAATGTTATGTGCAACCCTAAAGCATACATGATACATTATTACATTATGATAAAATTGTCCAATGTCAATGCATAAACTATAAGTTTATCAATTATCCATGATGATGAAACATACTGGAATCACATTTACTCATGAATGATCACATAATGAAAGAAGTAATATCCAAAAACAACTTTGATAAATGAGGTTTATTATAAATATTATCCAAAATCAGTCTTTATTATATATATGAGGCTGCAAGTACATTGCTACATCAGCAAATATGAAATTGTGGACAATGAACACATATAGACTATAAAGACTAAAGACTATTAGTCTTCAATCTTCATCCTCATCATCATAATCTTCGTCAAAAATAGAAGGAGCATGCTCAACAGTGGATGGTGGAGCTGAAGAACATGATTGGCCAATTCCAGTTTTGGGCTCCCATATTCAATATTCAAGGCAACACGAGAGAGCTCCAAATCAGGAGTTTTTGGATCCACATCCCATTCTTTAGAAGGTCCACATCTATATTTTGGATCCCTACGAGATGTAAAGCAAAGGTTGGAGAGCACATAAACAAGATCCTCTGCCTTTTGTGAGGCCAACCTATTGTGCTTCACAGAATGAATAAAACCATAGGTGCTCCAATTCCTTTCTGCTGATGAAAAGCTTGCCACTTGTGAAAGAACACAAATGTCAAGGTTTTGCAAATGTACACCATTTGCTCTATGAAAAATCCACCACCTAACTAGATTCATGGTGCTTCTCTCCTCCAAAGAAAATATATCTGAATAATCATCTAATCTTGTAGCAAACCCAACATATTCTTCTATCACCTCCCTCTGTAGATGAGTTGGAAACATTTGCATAAGGGATTCTTTCACCCCATTAGCCACCTCTCTATCCTTATGGGGTGCCTTCCTCTTACCATTTCTTTGAGCAATAAGCTCTTCATCATAGAATCTCGGGTTCAGGGAACCTGCTGAAGTGTGTAATGGAGTGTTGAAATTGTTCCACCTATCAACAATGATTTTCTTGACTAAATTAGCAAAATGAGCATCAACAAATAAAAGTTGTGGAGACTCTTGTGAATTGATTCCATAGTTTTCTATGTTAATTTTTGTAGCGTTAAACAGTTGTTCTAGTCTCGACATTGGTTAGAGAGGCTAAGAAACATTAGATCTCCAAAACCCAAAAATATTTTCTGGAAAATCCACCTAGAAAAAACTCAATTAAGTTAATTAATCAGTAATTAAAAATTTCCTAAGTCTAACTTACGAAAAATGATTAATTAATAACAATTAATTGAGAAAGGTGAGGTTTCTGTAGAAACTCACACGGATCAACTCAGAAATGATCTCAGCCATTGATAAGGACTTAATTGTGGTCGTTGGTGATCCAACTAGATATTATAAGAGGGGTTGATGGGGTAGATGGAGAATATACGAGTGATCAAGGCGGATTGAATTTCTCAGAAAGTAGAGTTCAACGAGAGAAGAATTCGAATCAGTGACCAAGTGGCAATGACTGAGGAAGCAACACAGTGATTGAGGAAGTAGCATAGACATTTCCAACAAACATTCTTAGCGGCAGAGCAACTATAGCTGGGAAGTTGAATTATTCTCTAGGAAAGTCATCCAGGCAAAGCGAGTGAGCCAGAAACCCTAGCGTAAGTGTCAGAAGACTGTCATTTCAATAGTTGTGGGTCGAAAGATTACCCGAAAGGCAGAGTGACTTATTTTCAGTGACAAAGGGAGGCTAGACGGCCCAGTTGGAGGAGTTCCAGAGGCTATACGACTTGCCCAGAGCCAACAATGCCACCAGCCAGTCAAGCAGTGCGAGCAAGTTAGAAGGAGGCTGATTTATTTTGTAGAGGGAGGAAATTCCTCCAAAAAATTTTGGAAGTGTATTAATTGGAGGATAGCCAAATTGGCATCCAAATTTGTATTCAAAATTTTTGTTGCTGCATATTAATAATAAAACCCTCATCAGCTGCACCAGTTTTCCCACATTAGGTTTTCTAGGGACAATTGTCCAAAAATAACAGTGTCATATTTTTTGTGTGTGCTCTATATTTCTCAGTTTCCAGCATTTTATTTTCCGTAGCATTTTTATGGTGAAAATTGTAGTTGTGATTTTATTCGTTGTTTGTTGTAGAAAATAAA
>APFE030840636.1:0-27798 GCA_000404065.3 Pinus taeda | reverse complement strand
ATGAAGATGAACGAGGTAATGAATATAAATTATTAATGGCATTTGAAGATGATGATTATATGGATGCTATAGATGTTGATTACTTTCATGAAGAAATTACTAAACTTAAGAGATGTATAGAAGAGAAGAATAAGATCATTGATACTCTACAATTTCAAATTGATGAAAAGGAAAGACATCTTGAAAAATTAGAAGGTGAAATTGTTGGTCTTAGAAAAGAGCAGTTGAAAGACTACCGTCGGCCTGGGGGCATGAAAGTTGGTATCAGAGCTAGTTTGAAGACTTAGAGGAGTCTAGCAGGAAGCTGGGTGAAGCAAGTGCATACACACTTGGAAGTTGGTGATAGTGAAGTAGGTACTTGCAGGTGAAGGAAGTTGTTTCACATACAAGTGGAACAAGGGCTGGTTCATGGTTGCAGGCAACTTGGTGAAGCTGTTGGATGGTTGAAACTAGATTGTAAAGAAGGAAGCTATTAGCAATGGAAGGTGCATCTCAGGTTGGGTCTAGTCATGGTGCGAAGGATGCTACTATGGCATTCATTGAAAAAGTGTTGGAAAGGATGGAGATGAGAAGCACATGGAAGACATGAGTAAGCAGTTGTTTACTGTTAAGGCAAAGCTTACCGAGAAGTGATTGGTCATTAGGAAACTATTTGATAGTATCTTGGATTTGTCAAGAAGGCTAGAAGTAGTTGAGGAGGATGATGATGATGAGGAGGCTTATGTGAGGCCGAATGTCTGAGAGGAGGATCGGGTTGCTTATCTACAGAGGATGGAGATAGAGGATCTTGATAGAGGGATTGAGCTTATTAGTGAGGGTGAGCCTTCAGGCTCTACTCCCTCTACATCTTCTTAGATGACATAGAAGATGGGGCTCATTGTTAGCTGCTCATGGCAGTGTGTCCTTAAAACAGGTTGAGTAGGTATGAAAGATGGTGCAGGGATGGTTCGACATTAAGCATCATGATATGTTGCAGATGGGATGGAGTTTCCATGGACCTAAACATGGGTGAGATTCTTGGTGAGTCTAGGATGTGGCAGAATCCGAGATAGACTAGTGAAGGCATAAGGATGTTCACTCTCATGGCTTGAGCGTGACAATTGGATTAGATACGTAACTAGTTAAAACATGGGGTCCGGAAGTGCACGGAGAGATGTTGGCATCAGGCAGGTAGGAAGGATGACAGTTCACAGGATAGGACGATACATGATGGAGATAGTGGTTCTACATATGTTGCAGGGATGTTTGTTGTATGTGGAGGAGTTGATATCATGGACCAAGCATGAGACAGTTGTTGATGTTGATCTTGGTGGATGGCTACCAGGATGGGATGTTGTCAAGGACGACAACGATTTCAAGTGGACGAGGATGTAAGGACCTGCGGTCCTTGGCATGCCCACCCGATGTGCGATGAAGCTTGTTGGTGAACAAGCGAAGGAAAAACATGAAGTGCGAAGGTTGGTTGGAAAAGTGTGCATGAACTACATGAAAATGGCAGAGCGAACACTTAACATGCGTGCGAAGAAGTGTTGAGCAAGTCACATGTATATACAGTGGACAAGATGGGCATTCACTTGAATAAGCCGATGGAGATGAAATGTTGCGTTTGGAGTGTTGGCCGATGGGCCGACCGAACGGTAAAGCAAGAAAGGGTGTCGGTTGGAAATATAACGGAGATCAGTCAAGAGGTGGTTAACCATGCGTGAGAGAGTATATATTTGTGCATTGACGATGGCATTTGGGCATCGAACTTCGGTCAAGGAACTCGAGGAAGAAGAAGTGCGTAGTTAAGTGAAGCCGCAGCAAGAAATGTGAGGCACAGTTCTATGCGCCCATCCTTGGGCAAGGCCACATGGAGGTAAAACACATGGGTCTTAGTCTTGGGTGAGAACACGGGCAGGAGCACCCATCGTTTGGACGAAGGAGCGCGGGTGAGACTTGGTGAAGTCACCCGGTGGGCAAACATAACGCGGTGGTGTTGGTGTGACCACCGTGCAAAGGGGAAATGAGGGTGTCTTGGTGACTTGGTGGAGTCACCCGCCCATCATGCACAAGGTTTAGTTGAGAAGTGCGGTTGGTAGCTCATGTGAGAGCGCGGCTGCCCAGCTTGGGCAAGGAGTCTTGGTTATCACACGGAGGTGTGGAAAGTTGTAATTTTGGCTAAGTATGGAACTTGGTGTTTTCCGTGTATACTTGTAAATCTTTGTAATATTGAAAGATTGTATAATATATTATATTCGGGCAAACTCATTGTTCAGGGAGTTTCCCCTCCCTTTATACTGTGCAATTGTGTTCTCTTGTATAATTGCTTATGATAATGAATGTGTATGATTTTTCATTGGTATAAAGGAAACATAATAATTACTTGGTTCAGAAACACAAACTAAGTAGGACATATGGTTAGGCATAGTCCATGAGCATAAGTATTGGTGAAAAGAAAGTGTTCGGTGGTGCTGCACCTCGCCAAGAGCGGTTGAAAGACTACTACCGGCCTAGGGGCGTGACACATCAAGCCGAACGTTAAAAGCTTTTTATTGAAGAAAATTTGTTTTCGTCGCCGCCTCCTAACTGTGACTGTCGCTGCTTTGAATCCGATCAAAATAAAAAAGAATCCGAGAGGCTTGTGGGAAAGAAACCACGTACGGTCAACAATCACGTGAAGTTAAAGGGCCACAGAAGGTTTTATTTTTGAAGTTACGTGGATTCTTTTGACCCATATTAAAGTGTTATTTTTTTTGGAAGGATGTATTTATTAAAAGTTTATGGGTTATTCACGGTGATAAACGTTTATGAAATATAAAAGGTTTTTCCATAAAGTTTGAAGGATTCTAACATTAAATCCATTCAAAGGTTTTTACAATCATTTTTGATATATTGAAAAGTTCAAGTTTAGAATTTTTTTTTTATATAAAAAAGATATTTTAAAAAATATTTTTTTATATATAAAATAATCAAGGGATTTTGTAAAAAGGTCTATAAAGATTTTTATTGGCAAGATAATTTAGGGCTTTGTAAAGTTCGTCAGTTATTCGGTTTTTTTGTCAAGCATGACAATGTTTTAGTGAAGATTGTGCCTTACGGATGCATATTGAAAATCATAATTTTTTTCGGGGGCGATATGGAAGATATCCTCATGCAATCAGGAAAGCGACTATAAGACAGATGAAAGATTGCAGTCATGGATCACAAAGCACGACTGAAGCATATTAAGAAAAGAAATCCAAAAGAAGAGGCAAAGATCATTGCCATGGTTAGAGAGGTTCAGGCCACAGCTGAGTAACTGAGAAGTCTAGTCGAAGACAAAGAAGAAATCGAGGGTGATTGGTGTAGCTTTGATTTGCTACCACCTTCTAAGTTTACAGGTGAATATTTATCATTGGGTTATCAAGATGTTAACTTTTCTTACAGCTAAAGAGTTAATTGAGTACAAGTCTTATAACCCATATGACGAAGTATGCGATGCTTTAGCATTGAATTTTATAAAACAGACATTGGATGAGAAGTGTTTGTGTAAGGTAGCAAAATCTACAACTTCCAAGGAAGCATGGAAGTTCCTGCAAGTAGAGTTTGGCACAAATGAGAGTGACATGCAATAATAGGTTATGTCACAAGCAATGAAGTCAACCACAGATCTGAGAGTATATGAGTAAGACTTTAAGAGGAAAACAAAACTTGGAGAACCCCACTTAAAAGTGGATGATAGTAGTCAAGACCATAAAATTGAAACCCATTATGCAAGAATGCATATGGATGAAAAAACGCAACAAATATTGCAGAGAGAGAAGCAGGAACCTCTGTATGTGAAGTAGAGCAAGAGAATATAAATGCTCAAGGACTCCACTGTAATGTGGATGATGTAGATGACGGTGAATCCCATTGTGCTAAGACACATGTGGATGATGACTACAAAGTGAGATGTGAATTGGTGAATCCAATCGTAGCTAATGGATTTGGTGAAGTTGAAATTGTTAATGAAACTGACAATGAAAACATGCATGCTCGGATATCCTACCATACTATGGATGAACATTATGTTGATGATATGTGTGGTTTATTTTTTGAAACAAAGTTTGATTGTGACAATATGGTAAGCACAATGTTTGATGAAACATTGAAGGTTGAAGCTGCCACTGTAGCTGCAAGATATGAAGTAGTTGGAACTGCTCATGAAGCAATATGTCATCTAGCAGAAATTGATGATCAAGAACAGGATAAAATGATTGAAGAGTTTTTGATGAGAATATCCACTAACATAAGAGTAGAAGACAACCTCCATGCAATTGAAAATAAGGCAAATGTAGAGTAGGAGGCTCTCACTGAAGAGAGTCATAAGAAAGATGTTTTTAACATTGTTTTTTAATATGCAGGTGTTCAGAATAGCATGGGCAAAGAAGCTGAAAGCAAGGTTGTTAATAAGTTTCATGTAGATTTGATTTTATTTCTCTATGATTTTATTCCTAAAATTTGGTATCTGTGTTGAAGGAACATTTCAATGATAAAACTCATAGGAAAGGAGGGATTTTGGTTTGAGTGGGAGAAATAACTAAATAAAGTTATAAGGACGAGCATTTAACAACCAAAACTATCAGCTATGGAAGATGAAAATGTAAGATTATCTATCTCAGAAAAATATTTTTCTACCATTGTATGGAATAACAAAGAGGCCAACTACTATGAAAGGCAAAGAATGGGAGATTTTTGGAAAAATGACGTTGGGAACAATATGGCTATGGTTCACCGCATCAGTGACTTTCAAGCTTTTGAAAGAAAAGACAATAGAGGGGTTGGTCATAACATTGGCTAAACTATATGGAAAAACCTCAACTTCCGATAAGGTATTTCTTGTGAAATGTTTAGTTAATATGAAGTATTTTGGTGCCGCAAACCAAATCCTCGATACGAGAATAATAAGAGATAGGAAAAATCATAAATTAAAATTTTCATAGAGTGAGCACATAGAAAAGGTGTTGGAAATATTAAAAATGAAAGATGCAAGAATGATTAGTACACCTTTGGTTAGAAATTTCAAATTGACAAAGGAGATGTGTCCCAACATACAAGAGGAGATGTAATACTTGTCCAAGGTTCCATATTCATTAGTGGTTGGTAACTTGATGTATGTTATGGTGTGCACAAAGTTAGATATTGCACACGTAGTGGGGGGTTTGAAAATTTATATGAGTAATCCAGGCAAACAAAATGGAAGGAAGTAAAATGAATTCTCAAGCATTTGAGAGGTACTAATACTCAAGAATTATGCTTTGGAGGTTCAAACTCTATTCTATAGGGATACACATATGGCAAGTGATATAAATAGCAGGATGAACACCACAGGGTATGTTTTTATTGTAGGTGGAACAACACTAAATTGGATTTCAAAATTGCAAAGGGTTGTTGCACTTTCAACAATAAAGGTAGAGTATTTTGTTGCTACATATGCTAGTAAAGAGATTATTTGGTTACAGAATAATAAGGTGTATAGTGATAATGAGAGGTAATTTAGTAATCTCTTTACTAGCATCTATGGAATATCTATATAATAGTAGTTATATAGTGATAGTGAGAGTGTCATTCATCTTATAAAGAAATCAACATTTTTCTCTAATACTAAGCATATACAACTGAGGTACCATTTTGTATTATTTATTCTGAAAGAGGGGTAATTGAGATTGGAAAAGATACATTCTATCTAGAATCTTACATGTTAATGAAGGAATTTCGCCATCCAAGGCTGTAGTAGGAGATCGATTTATAAGGTAGCAAGTTGTCCATACTACTTCTGCTCAAAAATGCTTCTCCAAACCAGAACTTGACAACATACTCCTCACTTTCTCCATAATGGTGTGATTTATCCTTTCTGCAACACCATTTTGTTGAGGAGTACTAGAGACAATCTTCTCATGCTTTATGTCAAACTTATTAAAGTATTCCTTGAATACATTTGAGAAATGTTCTCCACCATTATCTGTTCTTATATGCTTGAGTAATTTGTTAGTATCTCTTTCAACAAAAACATGGAATTTTTGAAATATTTCAAACACTTCACTTTTACTTTTCATAGGGTAGGCCCAAACTTTCCTAGATGCATCATTTAGAAATGTTACAAAAATTGATGCTCCTCCTAATGACTTAATGTTAATAGGTCCAAACACATCTGAGTATATCAATTATAACAAATTTTTCCTTTTTTCATGACCACCTCTAAGGAATGAAACCTTTCTTTTTCTACCATATATACAATGCTCACAAAGATCAAGATTATAGGATTTAAATCCTAGCAGTAGATTTTTACCAACAAGCATTTTAAGCCTTCTCGCTCACGTGACCCAAGCGCTTATGCCACAGATCTGTTGAATATCCTTCTTTTGTAATAACATCCAAATCTAATTTTCCAATCATTGCCTTCAATATATATAATGCTCCTGCCTTGGGTCCTCTGGCCATGACCAATGCTCCTTTGCTATTTTTCCAATCTCATTTTCCAAAGCTTCTCTAATAGCCTTCATCATCCAATCGTCCCATAGATAGCAACTCATGCACATTTCTAGTACATGCTTGCCCTGTTTCAACAATATATCTTGTCCATCCTTCATCTTGATCTAGACATCTCCCACTCCAACAATACTGCAAAAGTGATTGTTCCCCAAATGCACTCTACCATAATCACCAAGAGTATATGCAACAAAACTATCTTTTCATGGGGTTACATGGTGAGATGCCCCAAAGTCAAGGATCCAATCAAAGCTATTGCCAGATGCATAAACATGCATCTTCTATTGAAATAGTAAATAATACATCACCATATGCTACTACAATGGTAGGCTCATCTTCATTTTTCCTATGACTTGTGATTTGTATTGGTCAACCTTTCATCTTTTTATCCTTTCTTCCAGACTCGACATTCTTTCTTCATGTGCCTGGCTTTGCCACAATGAAAGCAGATGGTTTTTCCCCTCCTTGATTTCGATCTACCTCTCGATCTTGAATGACCTTGTCGGCCCAGATCAATTCTCCAACCATGATCAACTAGAGTTATATCTTCTCCTCCCTAGTTTTCCACAATTGAATTACATCACATCTCCTCATTCATTAAACTGTTGTTGAAATCATCAAACTTCAGGGTCCTTGTAAGTGTTGAAGTGCTCATAGCTACAATCAAAATTTCCTATTTGTCTGACATTGAACACATTAACAAGATAGCTCTCATTTCATCATCTAGAATTATTTTAATAGAGGCAACCTAACTAGTAATAATATTGAATTCATTCAAGTGCTCAACAACTGAAGCACCCTCCGTCATGTTGAGATTATAAAGCTTATTCATCAAGAACACATGGTTTGATGTCGTGTTCTTCTCATATATATCATGGAGCTTTTTCCATAATCCTTTTGTCATCTTTTCTCTAGACACATTGAAATACACATTTTTTACTAAATATTGGTATATTGGCATAATCACCTTCCTATCTAGCTTATTCCATTATTCATCTATCATTAATGAGGATTTTTTTTGTCATACCCTCAATTGACATATGTTGATCCTTTAAAATTAATATATTCTCCTTATGTGATTTCCATAGGGAAAAAAATAGCCCCGGTCAATTTCTCCATATCAATTAATGTAGTTGTCTCCATAATAAAATTCACGCCCCAAAAAACAAAACTCCACTTTCAATATAAAACTTTAATTATTACACTTTTCTATAAACAAATCCATCTCCTTTTAAAAATGTCACCAATTGACCAATAAAAATATTTTTTTTATTATTAATTTAACCTAATATGTTTCACCGTAATTGAGCCGAGAGGCTCATTCTATAGCCCAGTATGATGTGTAAGCATGTTTGTCAATCATCAAAGTTGAAACTTTTCTCATGTCCGCCAAAATTAAAATTTTAAAAAATCTAAAAATAAATAAATAATTATACAAAACATTTAAATAATGTCTGCTCATAAAAAAAAATTGCAAGTGAAGAAATTGGATCCCTTTTGTCTCATGTTAGATCCGTATTTAAGATGGATCTATGTTGGTGATAAAACTTATCACTTCCTTCCTAAAAATTAAAACAAATCATATGGAAAGAAAGGTTAAAGGGAAAATATGAAGTTATTAATGTCATATTGAAATACATTATGGCTTGAAAGCACTTCAAACAAATTCCATTTCTCTTGCACTTTTTCTAACTTTCGCCCTTCTACATGTCGGCGATGATAGGATCACTAGAATATGATGGAATATATAACTAGAAATTGCACCGAGAGGTGCAAAGGAACACCAAAAGGAGGAGCTAGGAATGTGGAAGGAAACTATCTCCTTGTGATACATATGCCAAGGTACATCATCAATGTCACCATATGTGGTGCACAATGCCACACTGAAGGGAAAAAAATTCTAACTTTCAGACGTAGAAACTATTGTCCTTGGAATAAAAAAGGGTCGTGTCAATGGATGTGATCTCTACTTGAGTCTTAATTTTCTATATAAAAGAGTCAATGGCTTGCACTTCAAGAGATTTGATCTAAGGGCTTGATAGAATTGAACTTATGGTGGATCTAGGTTGGGGACCAATCATACATACACATAACTTGTTATCATATATATATATATATTTTTATAGAATGTAATATTTAGTCTACCTAATTCACACAACCAAATAAATAAATTAAAGTTAATATTTAAAATTTGTTTATTTTTTATTAAAAATAAAAATAAAACTCTAATTATATCACTTCCAAAAATATTATAAAAAGTTAACAGATACTCCATGCCATAATATTTCGTGAGACTATTTCTTTTATGGCAGCCATGTCCATCTTTATTTGACTTTATATGTACTGGCTATACAAGTGATATAGTCACATTAGAACCCATTATAGTGTATTATTTGTAATGAAAGAAGCATCATGCATTTGATGATTTGAGGAACTTCTTTTGTTCTCATTGATAGCAAGTGACCCCTATCACCACAACTAGGAATGTGTGCAACAAAATGGGAACGAAGAAGGGACTGTAGATAGCAAAGTGGTGCTAAGTCCAAAGCCTCCTTAGCCCAATCCCTCCCCGAGCATATATCGCAATAGTAGAATACATGCCAACAAAGGAGTTGCTTCGTGCCACACCTATAGCTTCAAGTGATCAATGTACTTGGTCTCCAATTTCATCCATGATAACCATGCTAGGGAGCGATTGGACTAAACGAGAAAGAGATGGTAAAGTAAAGGAGCAAGATGCCATGTCAGCAACTACACAACGACAGAGTAGTACATCTAGCTCCCATTTTGAGAATCTTGTCTCACTCGCTAAAAAAATTGATAAATGCATACTGGTATCATGTGAAGTAGTCTGTGGAAGGTCTAGAAGTGTATGTATTTGTCCCACAAAAACTTGCATTACTGGTTCAAACTCCTCTTTTGAAAACTTATGCCTTTTGGGCTTGTTGATTCCAAAACTACTCAAACAACTTGAAGGGTTCAGGACAATGATGCCACCCCATCAAGGGGATGTAAATCCTTTAGTTGGAGAAAGTTGCCCATTAGGAAGTTTCAACCGTAGAGGGCACTCCACAGCTTATGGTATATAGATTGCCAAATGAAACATGTTAGAATGCCCGACAACAACAACTGATGTATCCAAGTGCCATTCATTGGAGACTCCAACAAAGAAAGTAAGGTCCTTGAGATGAAACACTTAGCTTGAAAACTTTTGACCCTAATGAGAATGGGATGCCTTTGGTGTGTGATACAGAATCCGACTCTCCACAGCTAAAGTTACTATAAGAGCTAGTGTCTCTACCAAAGGGGATAAGAAATGATTATTTAGCTTCTCAAATTCCCAATCATATAATCAATCATCAAGATATGCATTTAGAAGGATGAAAGAAAGAGTAGCAGTCCTACTTGTTAAAAGGGGCATAGCCTCATGTTTCTCATTCGTTGTTCCAAATGCCTATCCACAACTAGAGAAAGAAATTCTACCACCAATGAAGTACTTGAAAACAACTTCTCCAACTAAGGGAACAACTAAGTCTGAAAACCCACCATGAATCCAAGCATGAAGATGCTTCCCAATGATAGTTCTATCACTATGGGAATGTTTTTCTCCATTTCTTTCCCTTGTGACTAAAATCGTGTACCATCCACCATTGGCATCTGAATCACGGGGTGGATAAAATTGTAGCAATTCATAGTTATATATAGTTTATCATAATTAGATGAACCTTTCCATTTCTTGAATATAGCTAAAGTTTATTTATAAGTTTAAGGAATAAACTTTAACTGTTTGGATTCATATTATTGAATAATTAAAGATCGCGATATCTCTTAGGTGTTTGTGATATTGGTTTCAGAATTTTGTAGTTATTTTTTAATAAATTCTGAACCATAACTCCCATGTTTCAACTATTGGCCAAAATCAGGAGCGAAATTAATTTGATTTGGGACCAAAAGGAAGTGTTCTCTCTATGGAATTGGCTGGGCAACACTGTTAATCCCAACCAATCCAGCTTCTCCATTTTCATCTCTCAGGCGAATCATTTTTTTGGTACCTGGATTTTTACGTCTTATCATTGTATTTTCTGTGCCAAGACTGCAACTTCAAAACCGTCGTGTGCTGAGACCGTCACAATAAATGTGTCACTTGATTCTTGATGCTAGGAAAGAAATTTGTGGTTTTTTTTCGTGGTTTTTTTTTTTTTTATATTAAACGTGTGAAAGAACCCAACTTCATGCACGCAATCAAGGTGTGAATGAGCTTTTCCTATGAAGTTTCTACAACCAAATATTGGACAAGCCACTACAATTTGAATATTGAAACCACTACAGTTGCGACATCCTTCATCTTAATAAACTCCATGTCTTTGCCCACATAGATCAATGTGCCAGCTTGGAATACTGCGAACTTGAAGTTACTCTGCAGGACAAAACGGCTTCAACATTAGAGATTTTTAAGTTGAAGCATAAGTTGAACAAGAACAAGACTTAAAGATGGAGTAAAATAGACGCTAAAAATTTTATACAGAACCAACTAAAAACAAATTTTAATTGCTAGTAAAAGCACTTGTTTTTACATTAACAATATTTAACCCGCTCTTATACCATGTTAGAAATTTTTTACGAGGGCAAAAGAACTCACAAATCGGTTGTGGAAAAGTAAGCAAGGTCAACTTCAGTTGCAGAAAGGTAAATCTTTGGTTGCGGGGAGGATATCACAACCACATAGGGACTTTAATTAAAACACAACGTTCACGACAAAATAGAGTAAAATAAAAATGGTTGCGAAAATTTACTTGTGTAAGATTAAAACCATAACACGACTAACCACACTTTATATTATATGTAAAAACATAAAGAAATTACATTCGCATGATAAATGGAGGCTACAGCTCCAAGTGAAAAACACAACAAACTTACTGCGATTTATGCTTCATTGGGTTGCGGAGTAAACTTCTGTAAAACTCTGTAAAATTGGTTTTCACATGCCCACCAAAATTTCATCCACAATTTTCTCCTCACTACCTCACAGACTCTTGCTCCATAAATTTCCCAACATACCCAACATTACAAATTACTTTTACTTGCATATTTATCCTAACATATGAATTTGACATTAATTAGATGACAGAGAAAATATTTAATACGCAACATGGGCAATTTTACATAGTAAATGATTTTCTGAACTTGCTGGTGTTGTGGAGTGTGGGAAATAGTCGTGGAGTGAATGTTTGCCCATATCTAATTAATAAACTTCGTTAAATTCCTTAAATCCTCTGTTGTATTGCGGAATGGTCCGCTCTGAACTTTTGTTCTGACTTCTGTCATTCTGCCTACAAACAAAATCGCAACCGTGTAGTGGTTGACTGGGCAAACATGATGGTTGTCAATGTGTTTAAGGTGGTGGTTGGGATTATTATTTCCAACACTCCCCTTTAATCGCAATTGCCACCATTGACAATTCCCAGAC
Source organism: Pinus taeda (assembly GCA_000404065.3). NCBI lineage: Eukaryota > Viridiplantae > Streptophyta > Pinopsida > Pinales > Pinaceae > Pinus > Pinus taeda. Next base: position 15,839 of record APFE030840636.1, on the reverse strand, counting down.
AATCTTTGAGATAAACAAAATTTTTATGTGCCAATGGCTTTGTGAAAATATCAGCACACTGTTCTTGTGACCTACAATGCTATAACACAATTTCATCATTGTTAATCAACTCTCTAATAAAATGATATTTAGCATCAATATGCTTGGTCCTCTTGTGAAAGACTAAATTCTTTGACAATGCAATTGCTGAGGTGTTGTCACAGAAAATAGTTGTCGCTCCCTCTTGGTCGTAGCGAAGATCCCTCAACATCTTTCTCATCCATACTATCTGACACGTTGCTCCTGTTGCAGTGACATATTTGGCTTCTGTTGTTGACAATGAAACTATTGGCTATTTTTTTGAAGCCCATGAAATGGCTCCGGAACCCAAATGAAAAAAATATCATGATGTGCTCTTTCTATCATCGAAACTTCTTGCACAATCACTGTCGATGTAACGAACCAGCCTAAAATCACTTTTTGCAATGTACAAAATGCCATATTATTTTGTCCCATTGACATACCTTAGAATCTTTTTTGTTGCTTGCCAATGTGTCTCCTTGGGTGTCTCCATGAACCTCGACACCAAACTTATTGCATACATTATATCCTGCCTAGTGGCGGTCAAATATATCAAGCTGCCTATCATGCTTTTGTATAATGTCGGGTTGACATTACTACTCCAATATTCTTTGCTCAACTTCAACCCCATGACAGTTGGAGTTGGTAAGGGCTTGTTGTTCTGCATTTTAAACCTCTCCAAAATGTCTGCCACATACTTTGCTTGAGAGATAAAAATGCCATTTTCTGTTTGCTTCACTTCTATGCCCAAAAAATATCTTAACAAGCCCAAGTCAGTCATTTCAAATTCATTCTTCATGACTTGTTTGAAATCAGTGATGAGAAAATCATCACTGCCCGTAAATTAAATCATCTACATATAAGACAACAATGAGAATCTTACCATCATTCTCTTTGATGTAGAGAGTACGTTCACCATCACATTTGTTGAAACCATTGTCCAACAAGTAGGCATATATCCTACTGTACCATGCTCGCGGTGCTTGCTTTAGCCCATAAAGAGCTTTCCTCAACCGATACACTTTGTCTTCTTGGCCTTCTACCTCATAACCAGGTGGTTGCACAACATACACTTTCCCTTTCAGCACTCCTTTCAAGAACACTGACTTTACATCAATTTGATACACTTTCCATTTATGTTTTGCAGTAATCACCACAACTGTACGCACTGTCTCCATCCTCACGACTAGTGCAAACGTCTCCTCATAATCTCTTCCATGCTGCTATTTGTATCCTTTGACAATTATCCTTGCTTTGTGCCTTTCAATCTTTCCCTCAATGTTTCTTTTGGTCTTATAGACCCACTTCATTCCAATGAGTTGTTTTCCTTGTGGAAGGTTCACTAACTCCCATGTGTCATTCCTTTCTATTGCTTCCATTTCTTCCTCCATTGTTGCAACCCATTTTTCATCTTTGATTACATCTTCAAAGTGAAATTGGTCATCTACATGACAAAATAGAGAAAATAATGAATTCAGGCCAACACTGCTATCAACTTCACAATGCTCATATATTTCATTCAAATTTCTGAATTTTGGTCTTCTTATGTTTGTTGAAGATGGGCTTGATATGTCACTTAGTGTTGCGTTTTGCGGCGTGCTTGGAGAAGCACTTGCTTGATCGTGAGACGTTGTCATAATATTTGTTGATGGTGTTCATTGCTACTTGCTTTCTTGCGCTTGAATAGGAGTAGAGGGAGTCACTGTTGAGGAATTGCTTGTTGCTGCTAATTCCTCTTTCTCCTCATGTGGTATACATGCTTTGACATTGACTGTCTTCTCTAAACTTCCATCCCATGCTTCTTTTTCTGTGAACTACACATCTCTGCCAATTATGAATTTCTCGGTTGATGGATTGTAGAGCTTGTATGCTTTGGATTTATCACTGTATCCAACAAATATACATTTCTCCCCATTGCTATCCAATTTCTTCCTCAATTCATCTGGGACATTTGCATGCCACACATCCAAAGACTCTCATGTGAGTGACATCTATTTAAAATATATGTTGCACATGTGACAACTTCAGCCCAATAATCATTTGGCAAATGCTTTGCCTTCAACATACTCCTTGCCATTTCCATAATGGTCCTATTCTTCTTTTCTGCCACACCATTTTGCTGCGGTGTATATCTTGTTGTAAATTTCTTGTGAATTCCATGCTCCCTAAAAAAATGAAGGAAATCATTTGAGATGTATTATGCACCTTTGTCAGTCCTAAGTACTTTGATGTAGTGTCCACTTTTATTTTCAACAAGAGCCTTGTATTGGCGAAACCGCTCAAACACTTCACTTTTCTGTTTTAGGAGATAGACCCATGTCTTCCTTGTGTAGTCATCTATGAATGTAAATACAAGTGGCTTCCACCAATTGATGATGTATGCATTGGTCCACATAAATCTGAGTGGACAGTCTCCAAAGGTGCATTTACTGACTTATCTACTAGAAATGTCTCCCTATGTTGCTTGCCCATGATGCATCCTTCACATAGGCTGTCCAGTTTTTCTATGAGTGGTAATCCTTTCACCATGCCTTTCCTATGCAGCAAATTCAAACCTCCAAAGTTGAGATGTCCAAATCTCAAATGCCATAACCATTTTTCATCTTTGACCTCTGCTTGATAGTTCATTCATGTGACAACTACCTCTTTTCTTCCATCCTCCTATGAGTTCATTGATAGTTGTGCTTGTGCACCTTCTTTCAAATCTGATTCTTATCTTTAGGGGAAACATTCTATTGTTTTTCATCTAAACCTTTGCAATCAGCTGTCTGGTTGGAGGCCTATCCAAAATTGTGCACACATCATTTTTGAAAAAGACATTGTAGCCCTTTTGCATGAGTTGTCCAATGCTTATGAGGTTATGCTTCAAACCAGGGGCAAAGTAAACATCTAAGATGTACTTCTTGTTGAAAAAAGTGCAACAAGAAATGCTTGTTGAGATTGCAACAAGATGATGGAGCTTAGTGAAAAGAGTCGCCTTCACTAAGTGGGCCCGCAGGCTATTTTGGCGCAAATCTATTTTTAGACTATGTCTATTTTTAGACATATGGATCATGTCTATGGATTGCAGGTTGCTGTTTATGGATGATTGATCAAGTTGGAAAAATAGATGGACTTCTATTTTTGATGAAAGTGTGAGTGATCACAGTGGAGTGACTTCTTAGTCTATATATAGAACAGTCAAATATTATTATCTCATAATAATATTTGGACTATAAACTTTGTCTTATTCTCTTGGAGCACTTCAGTTTGAGCTACGGATGTGGTACATGCAGCTGTCAGAAGGAAATACACTTTTCTTACGATTCAGTTGAGTTGTAGCATGCATGACTTCAGTTAGAACTCAATCAGTTGAGTTTTGTGGAGTTGATGGAGTTGTGTTCAGTTTAGCTTTGTTAAACTGGTTGTATTTAGTCTAACTGGCAAATAGACTAGAGATGAGTTGGGTGAATTAGTTATTAATTAGTTCACAAGTTATTAACTCATAATACAACTAATGAATACATCAGTTAACTCAGTTGCATGTCGTCAGTGCATGTTCAGTTCAACAGGGACAAGTGGTAGAGAATCAGATTGCTATCAGTTGTGACTATAGTTGTGCACCACATCTTGCACAATCAAGGGATTGAGTATGCCAATGAGTTTGCCCACATTTTAGCTTATGCTCATGTCCACAAAGCGTGAGTGACTATTTTGCAAGTGAAAAACGAGTTTGGTGAGCCATTCTCATCAGTTCTTGAGCAGGTATTGAGCAGTGGAGGCAGGCAAGCAGTGGAAGAGATTTGGAGATCAGATCTGAGCTGTATTGTGTGTAACAGAGGTGGAGATACTTGTGAGAAGTATTATGCTGTGTAATGTTACATGACTCAATCATTAATATACAGATAGTTGGGGTTTTTAGCGAGATGCTTTCTCCGGGATACATACTGTGTTAATGTGTGAATGCTCTTGATGTTTTATTGTTATTGATGCTGCTATATTGATGATCAACGTAGAGGAGCTTATGTATTGTGTATGTTTTCCGCAATAGTACATGATCAGGATAATCTCCATTGAATATGTGTTAAATTATTCAAAATTTCTACAAGGCCAAGACACCTACTGATAGCTTTGTGGTGCTCCTTTTATCCCTTCTAACCTGCTATTGAAGTAAAGCACAAATGGAAGCAAACTAATAAACAACTAATCAAATCTACATTACTTGCAATGAAATACTTCTAAAGACAATTTAACCATGAATCTATGAAACTAAGCCAAGCATGCAGATACAAGAAGAGGAGCCTTTGCTCCTAGGGTTGGGCCCTAACCCAAGAGCTTCAACCCTCTGAGTTAAATCAGTTGTGGATCAAGAAAAATCTCATTTTCATTATCAAATTAGAAAATTACATCAACGTCTTCCACAAGTCTGGAGCTCGAAAGTAACTAGTGTTTTTACCACAAAAATTCGAATCCTAATGAGGCTCTAGGCATCTCTACTTATACAACTAAATTCCCCAACGAATTCCTTAAATCTAGGGAGGCTCAGCTCCCAAACTCGAGATAAACTAACTCTTTGTCTATCACTTGCTTGACTGCCTTTTGATCTTCATGTCTTGGTTGATTGCACTTCGAGCTGGTGTGATTAATGGAGCAATATTCGAATGGGGGAGGAGTAAATGAGGAGGATTTACCTCCTACAATCTCTCTCCCTTGTTCCATTTGAGTTTCAAACCTTAGTCTTGCCAAAATTGCTTGATTTTGTCTTCCAAACCTGCATTCAATGCATATTAGTCCACCAGGCATAATATCTCACTTTAACTCATCTCATTAAACAAAATATAATCAAAACATGTAATAAATTGTGAGAAAAGTTGATTTGACTAGCTAAGAGGTGAATTAAGGTCCATATTATTACCCAATGATGAGGCTCATTAGAAATTACTACTTAAACAAGAAACAAATTGCAATGACTTGAACAAGAGCAAGGAAAGAGTACAAGAGAGGGAGTAAAGTCTATGGGTTGGGCCTAAACCCAAGGGTTTCAACCCTCCAAAACTAACTGAGATGCAAGCCAATAGTGGATTTGTCGTTGACCGGAAATAAGAATCATATACATCATATGAAATATGAAACTAACAGTCTAAAGAAAAAGGCTCTCAATAGCTACTCTTATCTTAAACAAAAATTTGTATCCTAATGAGCCTTTAGGCTTGTTTATTTATAAAAAGTTGTTGAGGGCAACTCCCTTGAAAAGAGGAGTGATTCCCTCCAAAATCTCTAGATTGGTGGATCTAATTCCCTTGGATCTTCACATGCACTTGAGTTCCTCGGCTACTACTAAATTTGAGTTGTTGGTGAGGAATCTTTGATCTCAAGCTGGGTTGGGGAGTTAATGCAGTGGACAAGCCCCCCTATATTATCTCTAGATGTCTCCATTCAACCAATGCATAGTGAATATCTCCAAAAATTCTTCTTTTTCCTACATATTAATCACATTAGGACACGAAATATGAAAAACACCCTTTAGTCTTCATACTAAGCATATTATGGTTGAGAAATGCAAATTAATGTGAGAAAATGAAAGTTTTAAGGGACGAGGATAACATAATGGGCCTTAAAATATACCTATTGATGGGATCCATCACACTAAATATTAATACCCTAACATAATGAAACCTACTATTATAGTATAGAATCCTAAAACCCTAAAATATTATTCATGAAAAAAATATTATTTAAAAAGGCCTCAAAACATTTAATTTAACTCTCCATTCCTTAACATTTTACCCTAATAAATTTATTAATTTAAATCTATTAACCCTAAATCTATTCATGAAAAATTATTATTTAAAAAAAACCTCAAAACACTTTACCTCTCCATTCCTTAATGGTCTACCATTAATAATTTTATTACAATTAATAAAACTTTTAATAATGCTCCTCCACGACATGCAATAAACTCTATAACATTAAAACATATTACATATTTGAGGTTGGAATTTGGTTGGCCTTCTCCTCACACTTTGACTCTCCAAGACATAACCTTTCAAGAACCAACAAATTAATATATATTGGAAATAACACCTTACCATTCGACCATTGAATCCAGTTCAGAATTCGGTGACGAAGCAAGAAAAAGTTCACACCTTGGAAATCTAAAGATTATACATTGGAAGCTTGCGTTTGTTTTTGAAGATTTGGATCAACTTGCAAACCTATGGAAGGATATTTCTTTTAAAAAATCTTGTGGATTAGTGACACACTCCTATCCTATGCACCAACTACTGAAATTATGTAGATAAGAATATGAATCTTTGGAATTTTTTTTTGGTCATTGCTTTGCGAGTTGAAGACCTGGGCAATATTTTTTGAAGTCTTTATTGCATACCTGTGCGATATCTCTTAAAGCATCAAATTGGGGGCATAGTTTCCTTGTTTCACTGCAATAGTGGATAGGGTTTATTTCAATTGTTGGTTGAGTTTATTGATATCATACATCCCTATGAGTTGTGTCTAGGATATGGATTAAGGAGCTGACTTATTGTTGAAGAAGTGATATTGGAATTGGGGAAAAATGTTGTTATTAGTTGAGACGTTTTTATTGCTGACTCCTTCCTAGAAGCTCAGAGCTATAAACCTATGAAAATCACTCAAAGCTATAGTGATACTTATTGGAGACCTGTGGCGATCATTTTGTTTTTGACTAGTGGAAGAATAAAATCAATTTTTGGAGAAAAGTAGATTTTAGTCCAAGGAACCTATGACAAGAAGAATCTCAAGCCTAAACATTGAAGGTTTAAACCTATGGATGATCTAAGGTTTAAATATTTTGAAGGTTCATATTTGAGGAGAAGAGTAGACTAGAACTTGTGCCATAATTGCACACTAGATATTTATTGTAGACCTCTATTGGAATCTTAGAACCTTGCAGAGTACCTTAGAACAACTTATTGAAGATATTTTGCATTAGCTAATCTTGGAGACATTAGTGGAGACTGCATAATGCATTAATGGAAGTGGTGACATGAAGACTTGATCCATATTTATGAAGGCACAAAATGAAATATAGATATAAACAAAAACATAGAGATACATTGAAAACATAACTTCAATTCATTAATAACAAATATTGAAAACTGTTTACATGTAAAATGGAAATAAATTAGCTTAGGCGATGGTAGATTATATCTGAGAAGAGATGTGGCAGAAACATGTCTTTTGAACTATGTTACAATAAAGCTCAATGGCCTATTTATTATTTAGAAACAATGGAAAACCCTAAACATCCAAAAATCTTACCCTAAGAGATGAAACACCAAGTCTGTGGGCCCTATTGGGGTAAATTGGTACATCAACTTCCCAGGGTCGTAACTTTGGCATATGATATTTGTTTGACGTGTACGATACCTCGTCAGAAATATGTATCTGAGGAATTAAACGTTCAACTAAAAATGTCAATCTAAAACTCACATTTGCCCATTTTCCCAAAAAACACCATTTAGGGCCTCAAAACGACTTCAAAAGTTCAGGAAGGAAACTAAAAGAAACAATGGTGGGAGTCCAAGTGAAATAGGTTGGTGGCCACCAAAATCCACAAGGATCAGTCCTCCCCCCTTAGGAAGTAATGCTCCCCATTGCATTGAGTGCCTCCATGAGATGGGGAAACTTTTGTTGAACTTGTTCCCTGATGAGCCACTTGCCTTGGTGCAGGAGTTGGCCAACTTTGACAAACCGATACAGTTGGATTTTTTGGTGGTGATTGTTCTTGATCTATGTGTCCATGATCCGATCAGTTGTGGCCTATTCCATATAGTCCGAGTTTATATCTGTTCGTTTGAGCTATTCTACAATGTCTGATGTGTCCAATAATGGTGGAAAGTATGGATGAACACGGTCCACATTGAACACTAGGTGTAGGCCAAGGAATGGGGGAATGTTGAGCTCAAAAGAATTATCTCCCACAACCTTGGTGATGGTGTAAGGCCCATATCAGAGTGGTCTGAGCTTCCAATGGGCTCTAGTAAGGCATTCTTTCTACAAATGCAACCAAACTTTGTCACCCACCTGAAACTTGTACGACACCTGATGTTGGTCATGTCGTTGCTTGTACTTGACATTTGACTTCTCCAAGGTGTCATGAACCTACTGGTGGATGTGCTGAATGTGTTCAATAAACCTAGTTTCTTTATCTGCCTAAGACTGTACATGTATGGATTTTGCCTGTGTAGTCGCATGAGGCATGGAAACATCGATAAGACATAATGGTTGAAATGCCATACCCACTTGAAAGGAAAAGTGATCAATCGAGCTATGGGGAGCTATGTTATAATTTTGCTACACATAGGGAAGGCTCTCATCCTAGGTTCATGGATGTTTGGAGTTGTACATGAGCAGCATGTGTGCTACCATCCTGTTGACGACTTTTGTCTGGCCAATAGTCTGGGGATGGAATGCATTCGACTTAGTGAGCTTGGTGTCCAATAGTGTCCAAAGGCTCGACCAGAATGTGCTTAGAAATATTCTATCCCGATCTGATATAATGGTTCATGAGATCCCAAAATGTACCCATAATCATTCAAAGAAGAGTTTGGCAGTGTCCTCTGCTGTGATACTCTTCTTACAGGCTTCCAATAAAGCCGGTTTAGAAAATCTGTCCACGACCAAAAATACATAGTCATTACCATGCTTGGTAGAAGGGAGGCCAGACAAATAGTCCACGGATATGGATTCCTAGGGCTGGTTAGGACTAGGGAGAGGAGTGTACATGCCTTGCTTCTTGATGGTTAGCTTGGAGATGACACAGGAAATGTAGGATCTAATATATTTTCCAACATCCTATCGAAGTTTTGGTTAATAAAAGTACTTTTGGAGTACGACCATAGTTTTCTCCACACCAAAGTGTCGTGCAACCTGACTATAGTGTGCTTCCCAAATCAACTTGACATGATCACTTGAAGGAACACAAAGGTGGCCTAGGTAACATAAGAATGTATCATGAAGGTGGAAATCATGAACTTTCTTTCCATCCACTAGCATTTGGTATGCAGTGGCGAACTCTGGATTAGTTTTGTACAGTTGTGACCATCCAGAGGTCTCGTGGAAACAAGAGTTGAGAACAATTGTCAGTGTCGCAACTGGGGCCTGATTGAGGTAATATGCAACATGGTTGGTGATGTTGATTTGGGGTAGCATAGGATGTGCTCTAGCCATGAAAATTGGTGGAAAGGATAAAGAACATGAGATCTCCAAGACTTAGAAATGGTTTGGGTAGATTCTTCCCAGTATAGGAGATATTAAAATAATTAATATTTTTAATGGAGTTCCTAAGTCTAAACTTAGGAAAAATAAAATATTAATGGGTATTGACATAAAACTGGGTTAGAAGGTTGCAAAAGAGATGGATCAAGTAAAATCTAATCTTAGCTGTTGATTAGATATGTAATCTTTGCAGTTGAAGGACCAATAGGAAAAGTATAAGTGGAGGCTTGAGGGTCAGTTGGAGAACACACCAGAGTGATCAGTCATTCGATTTTCTAGAGCGGGGTTGCTAAGCAAAGTCGAATCAATGATCAATAGTGAAGGGCAGTGAGTACTGGAAAGAGAGGTAGAGATAGTGTCGAGAGAATAACACAGAGGTAGAGGCAGACGCCGAAGCTAGAGAAGGCCACCTAGAGCCCAGCAAAGACAACACAGAGGCTAGAGGGCCTGTGTCATCCATGCAGAGAGCAACAGGAGTGACGCAGAGGGTCCCAGAGGCTACGCAGTGCCTCATAGGTTTGGCGCAGAGGGTTCTGAGGCTAACACAGAGAAGCAAGAGGCTGACGCAGTGCTTCAAAGTTGCTGGAGAGGGTTTTGTGGGATAGGTTTTCTGAATACCTATTTCCGAATAGAGAGGTATTACTGTCGGTTATTGTCCTCTGTCGGGTGAGCCAGTTTGGTACCCAGTTGTACTCAAGGATATACTGCATAACAATAAACCCCCATAATTGCTGCACTAATTTTCCTGCATTGGGTTTTTCCGGGGACGAGTTGTCCAAAAATAACAGTGTCACTTGTGTGTTTGTTTTCTTTCAGCTGTTGATCTGTAGATTTTGAGATTGTATTGTGTTTATTTTGTTATTTATATGTTTTAAATAACTTGTTTGAAATTAACAAGTAGAAGAAATAAACTAGAAGAATACAAATTACATTTTTGACGGATAGACTTAATAATTTCAACATGGTATCAGAGGGTGGTTGTAGACTACAAGAAAGCTGAAGGAGTCAGTTGAAGCAGAGCATTTGCAACTGAATCAGTTGTCTCGAGTGACAGACGCTGATCCTTGCAGAAAGAGACAAAAGAAGGGTTGATGCAAAGGGACTGCGTCATCAGTCCGGGCCAAAGAGAGGCAAACACAGAGGCTAAGGAGGGTAGAAAGGGGTCACGCAGAGACTAGGAGGGTTGACATAGTTGGATGAGGGAGTAGTTTTTCTAGTGCCGAGATTGCACAGAGCTTATTGGCTCAGGCCTTCAGTTGCTAGGGCATAGGAACCTCTGGGCAGTTTGCGGGAGCAAAGCTGGTGGGGTACTGTGGGTAGAACAATACCTAATAGGGAAAAACCAAGGTAGAGGGAGTTGCTACCGAGGCATATTTCTAGCCAAGGAATCAGGATCAGTGTTGCATGTGCACAGAAGATCGGAGAGGTACAACTTGACGATTGGTAGGAGGATTTCCAGAAGGGAAATCGAGACTCAGAGGGATTCCAACATAGAACTTCCATGCAGGAAGTAGAGAGACCCAGCAGGAGTCGAAGAGAGAACTTCTAGAAGGAAGTTGAAAGACTGAGAGGAGTCGACGAGAAGAGAAGAGATATGGCCATGAATGGGCTGAGGGATCAGGATAGGCTAGATGGGGCGTCCAACTTTGTGGTTTGGAAGGCTAGGATCCTATCCATTCTAGATAGACATCGCATCAAGGCCTTCACCTTGAGAACAGTGACAATCCCAATTGAACCAACTGATAATGAGAAGTACAAGGAGGCAATGGCCAAGGCAAAATGTATCATCCTTGATGGGGTCAAGGATCATGTGGTCCAACATATTGCCGAGAAGGATACAACAAAGGAAATGTGGGACACCTTGAAGAAATTGTAGCAGCATACTTTCGTGCAGAGGAAGATGTTACTTGAGAATCAGCTGTGGTCATACCAGATGCAGAAGGGGGAGCAGATAGATCACTTCCTCGATCAGTTGAAGGAGATCCGGGACCAACTGAATTCCATAGGGGTCATGCCGGATGAGGAGATGTTGGTGAGGAATGCACTTAATGCAGTCTCTAAGGAGTGGGAGACATTTTTCCAAAGAATACTCGGTAGGGAAGATCTTCCAAATTGGGAAGAATTGTGGGTGAATCTTCACCAAGGGGAGATCAAAAGCCTGAGCAAGACGGGAAGTAGCACCAAAGGAGTCCGGATCAAGAAGGAAGAGGAAGAGGGTGCATCTTTGGCATCTATGGAAAAGTAGGAGAAAAGGAAGAAAAAGGACCTCTCCAAGATCAAATGCTTTAACTGTGGGGAACTGGGTCATTATGTGAACCAGTGTCTAAGGAAGAAGAACAAGGGAGAGGTGTCTGACTCTAAGGCAGTGCCAGTGAAGGCGGAGAAGGAGGTCGAGGAGGATGACGATTGTGCCATGAGTGCTCATGTACATTTAGAGAAGATGTGGGGAGACATTGAGCTATAGTCAGGAGGACTACATGCAATGAGGGGTAGGATCCTTGAGTTACCCAACCTCTTGAATTATACCTTGCTACAGGAGCCCCGAAGAGAGAGTAGCATGATTGGTGGATGTTGGTACAGATGGATGCATATGAAGCGACAACGAGTGATACAATGCAGGAGTCCCTAGGCAGCGTGAGGCTAGTAGGTTGCAATAGTGCGAGAGGCACAAAGAGTGTTGCAACAGTGCATGATGGCACAAAGAGGTTTGTAGCGGTGCGAGATGTAGGGAGTTGTTGCAGCAACATATAGGTCAGTAGAGGGAGCACTTATTAGTGACAGAGAGAGCTTCAACATCGAGAGTGTTTCTAGTTTGACAGGGATGTCAGAAGATGGGAGGATTAGTTACTTACTTCTCAGTAACTGAGTTGCATTGTAGTAGCAGTTAGCAGTAGCATGATGTAGCATGATGAGAGGGGGTTGCAGTGCAGATGCAGTGTTGGGAGAAAGGACTAACAACAACACGAATGCAGAGGGATTTGCCGTATGGATGCAACAGTGGTAGTGGTAGGGGTATGAGCAGTGGTACAAGATGAAATAGTGCAGAGGATGCTAGGCGGGGAGGCCTAGCATTAGCATAGGTACCAGTGCCGGATAATTAGTGTGATGCTGAGTGAGGAGTATTACTAGAGCACAGTCTTCGCTAAGATGGAGTGTTGATTTGGGGTAGCATTGGATGTGCTCTAGCCATGAAAATTGGTGGAGAGGCTAAAGAACATGAGATCTCCAAGACCCAGATATGGTTTGGGTATATTCTTCCTGGTATAGGAGATACTAAAAAAATTAATATTTTTAATGGAGTTCCTAAGTCTAAGCTTAGGAAAAATAAAATATTAATGGTTATTAATATAAAACTGGGTTCGAAGGTTCCAAAAGACATGGATCAAGTCAAATCTAATCTTAGTTGTTGATTAGAGATGTAATCTCGACCATTGAAGGATTAATAGGAAAATATAAGAGGAGGCTTGAGGGTTAGTTGGAGAACACACCAGAGTGATTAGTCATTCGATTTTCTAGAGAGGGGTTGCTAAGAAAAGTCGAATCAATGATCAGCAACGAGGGGTAATGAGTACTAGACAAAGAGGCAAAGATAGTGCCAAGAGACCAACGTAGAGGTAGAGGCAGAGGTAGAAGCTCGAGTAGGCCACACACATCCCAGCAAAGACATCGTAGAGGCCAGAGGGCCTACATGATCCATGAAGAGAGCAACATTAGTGACACAAAGGGTCCCAGAGGTTGCACAGTGCCTCAGAGGGCTGATGCAGATCAACAGGAGGTTGACACAATGCTTCAGAGTTTCTAGAGAGGGTTTTGTGGGACAAGTTTTCTGAATACATGTTTCCAAATAGAGAGGTATTACTACCAATTATTTTTCTCTATCGGGTGAGCCAATTTGGCACCCAGTTGTACTCAAGGATATACTACATAATAATAAACCCTCAGAATTGTTGCACCAATTTTCTCACATTGGGTTTTTCCGGGGATGAGTTGTCCAAAAATAACAATGTCACTTGTGTGTTTGTTTTCTTTTAGCTGTTGATCTATAGATGTTGAGACTGTATTGTATTTATTTCATTATTTATATGTTTTAAATAACTTGTTCGAAATTAACAAGTAGAAGAAATAAACCAAAAGAATATCGATTAAATTTCTAATGGATAGACTTAGAAAATTCAATAGGTGCTGACCTTTTTGTATCTAATGTTCAAGTGGAATTGTTGCAGATATGTAGACCACTTCTGATGGTGATCATTCTACAACTTCCTTTTTGTTTGCATAAACTGATGAGGCCGGTGATCGGTGTGGATGGCCATCTCCTTCCCTAGAATGTAATGTTTCCATTGCTAGCAAGCCTGCATGATAAAATACATCTCTTTATCAAAGGTGGGGTAATTCTGAATTGTATCCAAAAGTGTCTCACTATGATAGGCCACTAGATGACTGTGCTAGGTGAGGACTAAATCAATAGCATTGCCAAAGGCATATGTCTCAATTTCAAATGGTTCTTGCAGGTCTCACAATGTGAGTATAAGTGCAGAGAAGAGGTGGTGCTTTAGTTCAACAAACATCTTTTGTTGGGACTCGAACCAAGAAAACTTCAGTTTCACTCCACCCTTGGTAATCTGACTCAAAGGCCAAGTCATATGGGAGAATCCCAACACAAACCTCCAATAAAAATTTGCAAGGCCCAAAAAAATGTGAATCTCTGCTATGGTGGTCAGGGATGGGCGGTCCCAAATGACTTGGATCTTAGCCGAATCCACATGCACACCTTTGTAATCTATGATGTCACCCAGATATTGGACCTGGCTCATGCCAAAGGTGAATTTCTCCAAGTTGGCACATAGTTTGTGCTACCGCAGGGTTTGAAGGACTTGTCGAATGTGTTGCAAATGCTCCTCCCAACTCTTGCTGATGATGAGGATGTCGTATAGATAAAAAACTATGAACGAGTAGGTGAAGGGCTGCAATATGCCATCCATCAACATCATGAAAGTAGTGGGAGCATTCGTCAACCCGAAGGGCATGACCAACCATTCAAAAAGGCCTTCCTTGGATTTGAAGGTGGTCTTCCATACATTTGTGGGATCTATTGGAACCTAGCAATATCCAAACTTTAGATTGATCTTGCTGAAATACTTGGCCCCCTTGAGCTGGTAAAAAAGGTCATCAATTTGTGGGATTAGATACCTGTTCTTAACAATGATTTTATTTAGTACCCAATAATCAATGCAAAGCCTCTAGGTCCCATCCTTCTTCTCTACCATTACAATTGATCTCCCACTGGGTGAGGAACTTGGTCGGATGTGCCCTTTTTGCAACAACTCTTGGATCTGCCACTTGATCCCTTCATTTTCTAGAATGGAGTGATAATATATTGACCCATTGGGAAAAGGTGCTTCCAGAGTTAGATCGATCGAATGCTTAACCTAACAGTGCAAGGGTACCCCTGTGGGTGAGCAGAATATGTCCCTTTATTCTTCCATGACCTTATCCACTTGTTCTTGCTGTGTGGAGGAACCCTTCCCAAGGGCCATGGATGTGGCCATGACCTTCCCCTACTTTGAGAGAGAATCAGAAAGAAAACAAATTTCCTCGTTTGGGAGATGATCTTACTGCGTTGCTTGGAAGTGATCAAAGAGATGGTGGTATGCGAGGCTACCTCCAATATTTTGTATAACTTATTGCCCAAAGTAATAATAACAGTGCGAGGCTTAGACTCATACACAACATGACACTTCCACAAGTATGATTGGCCTTATAATACATCACAAACTTCAAGAGGAGAAACATCACACAATACCTCATCTGTGAAGGGCTTGATGTTGTAGGGAAGGAGACATTGCTGGCTGATGCAGAGATATCGTCCTTGGTGAAACCACCCAACAGTGTACGACTGCGGGTGTGGCGTGGTTGGTATGCCCAATTGCTTCATGAACTTTGCTTAAATGAGGTTCTTTTGGATTCTGTTGTTGAAAATGAACTGCAGGAGAGAACCCTTAACCCATATCTATGAGTAGAAGAGATGCTCCCCCTCCACTGGATCTTTAGACTCAATCTTCTGGACCTTGGTGGTGGCAACAGTGGCTCTAGGCTTTGCATTAATAATATTCTTCCCTTTGTCATTCCCCTTGTTAAGTTTTGACTCATAGTCGAAACATGCATCTGACTCTGAAGCCTTCAACTTGGCTTCTAGTGACTTCTTGGCTCAACACTCACTTATGTTGTGAGTGGGGCTCTTATGGAACTCACACCATTTTCCTGTGTTCTTCTTTGTATTCACGGTGTTGTGTCGGGAACAGGATCCCCCAAGGATATTTTTGGGGCTAAAAGCCCATGTTTTGGGTCAAATGTTGTAATAAAATTGTAAAGTCTCCATATTTTGTGGTCGCGGAGCACGAAGCTATCATGAGTTATAAAGGGTTGTTCGCCCTTAGTTTTGTAAAGTAAATTCGGCTGTAAAGATCTATCCATGGTCTGGAGACCATGAGGTTGTATAAAAAGAGCTAAGTAAGTAAGCTCTAAGTAGTCTTAACGAGTCA
>APFE030840631.1:90941-120599 GCA_000404065.3 Pinus taeda | reverse complement strand
ATTGTGGGCCCCGTTTGGGTAAATTGGTACATCAACTTCCCGGGGTCGTAACTTTGGCATACAATCTCTGTTTGACACGTACAATAGTTCTTTAGAAATATCTAACCGAGCACTGCTACATTGGGAAGGGAAACATCGGTCCATGGACCCATGTTGCCCCAAGATTTCCCAAAAAATGTCGTTTAGGGCCTCAAAACGGCTCTGGAAGTTCAGTACCTGAAAAACTGCTAAAAATAGTAAATTGTGCTACAATTTAGGAAACTGAAGAGCTAAAAGAAACAATGGTGGAGGTCCAAGTGGATTTGGCAGGTGGCCACCAATATCCACCTGGATCATCATGGCCCACAACCAACCCACCCATCACTGTAGGAACTAGATCAACACGATGGATACAGTCGAATGGTAGGGGGAGAGTAACAACAACCCAATTGACGATGGAAACAATGTTAGCATGGTGTCCGCAGGGTAAAAGAATGGTAAAAATGGTTGGTACACCTCGATGTAGGTTTTAACCCCATACAGAAATTACCTGCATACGAATTCTAAAACACATAAAACAAACAATGCAAGAGCATAACACATAAAACACATATACACAGAGATTTTCCCCTAGATCCCAAAACAAGGACTACCAGCTTGGTTTTTCATTATGTTCCTTTCAATGTTATAATACATATTTATACATGCCGAAGCATCCAATACCATGGACCAAAAACCATCATGTCCAATACCAAGGACCGAAAACCATCGCATCCAATACCATGGACTGAAAACCAGGCATTCCAAAAACATGTGTGAAAATCATGCACAAAACCATAGGTGGGTCTACCCAACCCAACATAGGGTCCAAAACCAAAATTTTCCGGGGCGCTGCCCTAGACCCCATAAAGTGGGGTTACGGGTGCCCTTCAAACCCCCTATTAACTACGTGGAAATAATATAACACAACCCAACACTCAAAAAACACAACAAATAATGGCAGGGTATGGCAATACAGGTGACTGATTATGATGTTTGAATACAACGTACTGGGGAAATGACCGGTAAAGTTCTTGGCGTATGATTTCAAATTCCAATGCGTAGGAATCATGATTACAAAATCACACAATTTTTGGTTTTCGTTCGCATTGGATTTGGTAATGATGTGTTACGATTACGATTTTAGGTACGCCATTGTTTATTTATGACGGGACCCCGCCAACTTAAATGCGGCCGACGATGACATGTATTAGTGTCTTCTTTGGAATATTTTAATTAAATCTGTGAGATTCAATGAAGGCGTACTTGGCGACCTACTTGGCAGTGGAGTAACAACAAAAATAATTGGCAGAGTAACGACAACGATAGAGTAATAGCGCCGATGGAGTAACAACACCAACATAGTAATAACATGATGGAGTAACAACAGTGGTGGAGTAATAGAAACTACGAAGTAACAACACTGATGGATTAACAACAATGGCGGAGTAACAACACCGATGGAGTAACAACTGCGGATTAAGAGCACTAATGGAGTAACAACAACGGCGGAATAACAGCACCGGCGGAGTAACAAAAACGACGGAGTAACAACACCAGTGGAGTAATAACGATGGTGGAGTAACAACAACTACGAAGTAACAACACCAATGGATTAACAACAATGATGGAGTAATGGCACCGGTGGAGTAACAACAATGACGGAGTAACAACACCGGTAGAGTAACAACAACAACGGAGTAACAACAACAACACAGTAACAACACCGGCGGAATAACAACAACGACAGAATAACAACACTGATGGAGTAACAATAATGGTGGAGTAACAACAATGACGGAGTAACAACACCAATGGAGTAACAACAACGGTGGAGTAACAACAACGACTGTTACTTGAAAAATTTCTTAGTTTCTCCTTGTCATAATTCGGTTCTTATTCCTGCAAAAAGACAAACAAGTAAGTAGTAACAAAAGGTAGAGGGAGTATTCTCTGCACCAACAACCATCAAACCAGATGTATCAGAAAGATGTTTGATGAAGGCATCTTTAGAAGTTGGACGTTGGTATAACTTTAGATGGTGTCTGTTCACTAGGAGGGAAGTACGATTTTCATCTACTGTAACCAATCTGATTATTCCATTGTCAAATACAACTCCACTTCATAGGGTCCCATCCAATGAGTGCAAAGCTTTCCTTTAAAATCTTTGAATCGGGAGTCATATAACAATGCCTAGTCTCCTGTATGAAACACCTTATTCTTGATAAATTTATCGTGCCATTTCATTCTCTGCTGTGGGATAGCAGTGGTTCTCTGGACAACTACTGAACGAATCTCATCTAACTCATTGAGCTATTCTAGCCAGTGTTTTTGGGCCTCTGAGAAGTCTAATCCCACTTCTAAAGCTGTTATGAGCATACTAATCTCAAATTCTACTGGAAATAAGGGGGATTTCCCATAGACTAGCTCAAATGGTGAAAACCCGATTGTATTCCACCATGTCTTCCTATACGCCCAAAGAGCTTCTGGAAGTTTCTGTGACCAATCCCAGTGATGGCTTGCTACATTTTTTGTCAAGATATTTTCCAATACCTTGTTTGTGCTTTCTACCTGTCCATTCACTTGGGGATGGTAAGGAGTTGTCACTCTGTGTTTAACCCCGTATTTTTACATAAGCCTCTCTATCATGTGGGATGTGAATTATGCTCCTCCATTTGAAAGAATTTCTCTCGGGGTACCATATTGGGCAAAAATCTCTTCAAAAAGGAAATCTGCCACCACCTGTTCTGTTGCTTTTGCAATCGCTCTGGCTTCCACCTAATTAGTCACATAATCGGTACAGACCAGGATGTGAACCTTTTGGTGGGAAGGTGGGTTGATGGGTCCAACGAAATCGATGGCCCACTTCTCAAAAGGTTCAAGGACTATCTGGGGCTGTAATGGAATTTCATCGGTTTTTCTAGGTTGTCCCATCTGTTGACATCTATCACATCTTCAGACATGATCTCTAGCATCACAAAATATAGAAGGCCAGTAGTACCCCATTTGCAGCACCTTGTGGCCTGTTCTGTTATCTGGAAAATGTCCTCCACAAGGTCCACCATGGGAAACCTTCAATATCTCATAGATATAATCCTTTGATACACAGCGCCGAATCTGTTGATCAACCCTTGTATGAAAGAGGTATCCTGCCATCCATGAATATCGGGTACTATGATGAAAAATTTTCCATCGATCCTTATATGGAAAATGACGAGGTACCTTCCCTGTAGCAAGATAGTTAGCAATATCTGCATACCACGGAGTGTTAGCGGAAATTGCAAAGAGATACTCATCTGGAAAGCTATCTTCGATAGGTGTACCTTCGACATTATTTTCTAACCTAGACAGAAAATCAATAACCACATTGTCCTTCCCTGGTTTATCTACTATGGTAATATCAAATTCTTGAAGTAGAAAAATCCATCTTGTAATATGACTAGGAGTAACAGGTTTATTCATCAAATACACAATGGTTGCATGATCAGTGTGTACAAAGGTGGGGTAACTAGTGATATAGTGCTGGAACTTGTTGATGGCGTAGATGACATCAAGGAATTCTTTTTCAGTCACTGTGTAGTTTAACTCAGCAAAAGCCAAGTTCTTAATAACATAGTAAACTGCATGTGGTACCTTATCCACTTGATGCCCCAAAACTGCCCCAACTGCTGTCTGGGAAGCATCAGCATAAATATGGAATGGTAATGCCTAGTCTGGTCCTCTAAGGATCAGAGCACTCCAGATTAGTTCCTTGATCTTCAAGAAGGCTGCATCATAATTATTTGTCCACACAAAGTCTGCATCTTTTGTCAATAATTGAAAAAGCGGATATGTTATTTTAGCAAAATTTTCTATAAAGTGCCTGTAATAACCAGCACAACTGATAAAGCTACGTACCTGAGTGGGCGTTCTGGGTATTGGAAAATTCTGTATTACCTTTATCTTGGCTGGATCCATCTGGATTCCTGCAGCCGAAAGCAAGTGTCCCAGGACTATTCCTTCATTCATCATCATATGGCATTTCTCCGTACTTAAAGATACATGTGCTTGCTTGCATCTTTCAAGAACTTTTTCTAGCTTCCCCAATGCTTCTTTGAATGAATCTCCGTATGCTGTGAAATCGTCCATATAAATCTCAACAATATCATCCACTAGATCAAAGAAAATCCCTAAAATTTCCCTCTGGAATGTTGCAGGTGCATTACAGAGACCAAATGGGAGGACTCTATATGCGAACGTTCCCCAACATGTAAATGTGGTCTTATCTTGATCTTCAGGAGCTATCTAGATCTGGTCGTACCCGCTATATCCGTCTAGGAAGGAGAAAAACTTCTTCCCAACTAATGTATCCAAGAATTGGTCAATGTATGGTAATGGAAAATGGTCTTTCTGAGTTTCCTTATTTAATTCTCTGTAGTCCATGCATATTTGCCATTTACCATTTTTCTTAGGGATTAGTACCAATGGAGAAACCCATTGGCTGTCTGAAATGGGGTAGATAAGTCCCACATCTAGCAGAATTTGGAGCTCTTCCTTAACAATGTTTTTTAGAGCAGGGTTCATTCTTCTCTGGGGTTGCCTCATAGGATGACAATCCTCCTTAATGTATATGTGATGGGTGCATAGATTAGTGGGAATTCCATTCATATCTGAGTAGTCCCAAGCGAAGGCTTCTTTGTGTTTCCAAAGAACATCCAAGAGTTGTTTCTTCTAGGACTCTGACAGATCTAGATTGATATTTAGGACTTTTCCTGGTTCTATTTCCACAGAAATAATATCATGGGGTGTAGTTGTAGGTAGTTCATCAAATCCATTTGCTATTCCAATACTTTCCTGAGTTTCACAGCTCAAGACGGACTCTAGAATTTGCTGATTCAAATCTGAAACGAAATAGGGATCACCGATAAAGGTAGTAATTGTGTCATCTTCCATTTCGGTTTTCAACTGGAGGGCCTGTCCAATAGTAAGAACTTGTCATAACTCCTCATTTTCTAATTCAGGCTCTTTCCTATATAAAGATTTCTTTCGGCTTGTTGATTTTGCCGATGGGTTAGGTTCTGCGGGAAGATATAATACTAGATTCTTAGTGTTTTGCCCATTCGAAATGATCATATGTCCAGACCAACACCCAATATAAGCGTCTGCGATTGCCAGCCACGGTATTCCTAGAATCAGGGGATGGCCTCCAGCAGGAGATTGTGTTTGGAGTACTAGGAAGTCCATAGCGTAGTGCCATGAATTAACCGAAATTGTGATGTCTTATAACTTCCCTACCGGTTTCACTGTAGATCGATCTGCCAGTTCTAACACTGTAGGTGTGTGTTTCAAGTTACGAATACCTAATGCACGCGTAGTTTCAACAGTGATGACATTTATGGCAGCACCCAAATCTACCAATACATTTGGAATTTCTACCCCATTAATTTGCACAGTTAAAATTGGGTTCCCGGGATCCCCATACTTTATAGGCATGGACCTTCCCATCATGAAATATGATAACTTCCCCATTACATGAATAGTGAGTGGGTCCCTTGATTTATTTTTAGGCTTCTTAGCACAATATTACCTAAACATTTTTGCATATATAGGTATGTCCATCATAGCTTGCAATAGGGGAATCTTGACAAATAAATTATGTAACTCCCCTAATAGGTCAAACGCAGCTTGAGGGGTTGGTTTACTCAAAGCCAACCTTTCTGGATAGGGGGGTTCAACTTGATGTTTTTGAGTAACTAGCGGTTGAGGAGGTGTATGATTTTTGTTGACTCAGTTTGGTTCCTCTTCAACCATTTCTGGTTCCTTTTCCTCAATATCAATTTGTTCAATGATAACTAGTGAGGGTTGAGCATCTACTTTCTTCCTAGATCGTAAATTCATCTCATAGAATTCTGTGGTAGAGATGCTGTATGAAGGTAGGTTGAGGGTGTCAGCTTGCTGAGCCCCTTTATTGTTAGGATTAAGATTGGGTTGGATGGGAAGTTGGGGACGAACAAGATGATTACCAGGAAGCACATCAGAGGGAAAATGAAGTTGTTGTTGTGGCATTGATTGGGGAAATTGACCAGGAGGAGAAGGTCCCCGCCAGTTTGGAGCCCATGAGGAACTTGAACTAGCTTGAGGAGCCCACTCTTGCCAGGGTGGAAACTGGTATTGGGGTCACATGGGCGGATAAAGCATGGACTTGGGACCCATATTAAAATTGCTAAAATATTTAGATGGATCTGGAAACATACCTTAATTTCCCATTGACAGCCGAGGTTTCCATGGCTTTTTAGGTCCCATCTCTTTGCCTGTCCCTTGAGAAACCACTTTTAGTTCTGGTAAGGATGGGCATGAACTTGTCACATGATTCAACTTAGAGATTGCACACTCGTCTATAGAGTTTAATGGACATTTCCTCTGTGGGTGTTTCTTTTTGCATGTTGGGCAAAATACAACCATAGTTCTTTCCAATTCTCACTATTTCTATTTTACTTGCAGCGTGTCTATTTGTTCAGACAAGGTACTCAGGATATTAGTTCTCAGGCTATCCAACAGATTCCCAATTTCTGCTTTTGTAACACCTCCACCAGATACTTTTGTTGATCAAATCCCTTGTTTATTCCTTGCAACTCCCCTTGAGCACTGGATGCACAACTTGTAGATGGTGTCAAAGTTCTCATTTGATATATCTCCCTTTCCCACTATATTTAACAATTCCAAAGAGTCTTCTCGGAAGGTCTAGAGAAGGATAATTTTCAAAATGTCCTTATCCAGGTCAGAGTAACCTGATATTTGCAATGTGTATTTAAAGCATTCCACACAGTCTTCCATATTTTCGTCCTCTTTTTGTGTAAATTTGAAAAGTTCTTATTTAATATCCCGTGATTTATAGTAGTCTTTGTACTTCTCCAAGAAAGCAGTTCTCATCCCCTCCCATGTGGTGATAGACCTTCCCCCAAGACCTATAAACCACCACAGGGCTGTCCCTTTTAGTGTATCAGGGAATATTTTCAATTTCTAAGCATCCTTTATATAATCATACCCTTGACACACAATGTCAAATTCAAACAAAAATGTGTCGGGGTATTCTGAAGTAAGCCCATGGAAACTAGGTAAAGTTGTTAAAGGAATGGGCTTTGTTGGTGCGGTAGTCCCTAAATCCCCAATTAGGAAGCCAATAGTAGAGGTTGTAGGTGCCATGAATATCCTCCAATACTCACTGGGGATTTCAATAGGCTCTGCCAAAAGGGCTTTTCTCACAGAGATTCGAGTTGCCTTAACAATGCTCCCTCTATCCTTTGGTGATAGAAGTGTCTCTACAATTTCTTCCTCCCTGTCACAGTGACTTGACCCTTCAGATCTCCTCTCTACAACTTCTTCTTCCCTATTGGGATGGACCGTTCCCTCGGATGATTTACTTACAACTTCTTCTTCTTCTGTTACGAGCACCGATATCCCTTTATCAAGTGTACTGTTGCTTGTCTCTTCGGCTGTTGGAAGGGTCTGTTGTATCGAATCAGCAATGGGTTTTGTGGATAACAATGGTTAATCTATAGATTGTCTCTTAAATATTGTCTGCGCACCTAGCCTCATGGTTGCATGGGAAGACACCTCTGATTCAGCTTTTGCAATGATTTGCGGGATATACGTATTCCTTCCCAAATCCTATCCTCCCTTCTTTGGGGCTCTCCCTCTGCCCCTTTTATTTGTTTCTTTGTTCATACAAGTTGGTGTGATGAAAGATGCTGCTATCAAACCACAATGCTCAAGGCATGGAGTAGGGCATCAAGAGACCATTCCCTCCCCAGGACGAGAGATCACGTTGAAAAGAGGAGAGTTAATGGAAAAAAGAAAAGAAAACAGGAACCTAGGGTTCAGGGCCTAGAGCAGGGCGTCAAAGGAATCATCCCTCCCTAGGACAAGAACCCAATCAAGAAAAATAACGCACACATGAGAAAACCTAACATTTCAAGACCTGAAGTAGGGCATCAGAGGACTCCTCCCTCCCCAGGGCAAGAGATTGGGTTTCTCAAAATCAAAACATAAAAAATGCTAGGGAAATCTAAGCTCAGGTCCTGGAGCATGGCATCAAAGGACTCCTCCCTCCCAAGGGTAAGAGATTGGCCCTAATAAAAATAGGAAAATAATAAAAGCGTGAAACAAAAGAAATACCTACACTCAAGACATGGATCAGAGTGAGAAAGCTCGTTCTCTCCCCAAGACAAGAGATTAACCCTCTGGTTGATATAGATCGTGTCTTGCACCTTGTTAGCCTCCCCAGCAATGACGCCAAAATGTTGGTGTCCAGGTATGAACAATTTATTCACACCTTTTTCCTACATTAATGTATCAATATGGGTGCGTATTATTTTCAAGGCAACACGCAAGGTATATGCAGGGGCAAGGTTACAATCTATCATCGACCAAGGGTTCGTGATTACCAAATCAAAGCATTGCTGAAACATAAATAGAAACTCAACTACAAAACTTAAAAAGGTATTCACAGTGATCTAAAGAATTTGCAACAGAAATCAAGACATAAACACAACAATACACAATACACACATAACAAGGAAACAAGTAGCTCTAATAAGAAGAGTGGGCCCAGCTCTCTGATTAGGGTTGCATTACTCACAATGAAAGATAGATTAGAAAAAAGGTTGTATTTTATTAATATGAATAATGCTGTGACAATACAATGCATGGTTTGACCAACTCCTGATACAGGAATGACCCATCTTTTATACAGTAGAAAGGGGAATAACATCTCTCCCCAAAACCTGGCAACTATATGCCCAAAGATATACATCACTTCAATCACAACACTAGCGCCGAGAGAGAAAGAATAGGAATGATCCAAAATGGGTTGAGAACAACTGAAAATCAGTTATGTTGTTTCGTCGTGGTAGATTAGCTATTGTGAATTGTGGAACTGTTGTGGTATGTCATGCGGAAAAACATCTGCGCTCCATAATCTCATAGTTTTACATAGTAAATGTATGCGAATGCAGGGAAAGGATAGGCCAATTTGGTGCCCAACATACTCTTCATGGAAACTAGGATGAAAAGAGCAGTGGAAATGCAGGGAAAGGATAGGCCAATTTGGTGCCCAACATACTCTTCATGGAAACTAGGATATCTATAAGACCTTTTTCTAAGATAATGAATTTGAGAAATCAGTGCTAGGGTTTTATTGATCTGTTGCACATGAATTCCCAAGTTAGCCATGATATGCATAAATCTCTAGTTTTTGGTAGCAAAATTGAGGTCAAGTTCAAGCATGTGTAATACCATTAAATAGGATGAGGTCAACAACTAGATTCCTCATATTTGAATTCAATTGGGGACATTTGTTGTTAAAAGGGGGGAGGAATCAATACAAAATAAAGCCATTGTGCATTTATGAGCACATATGCCTAGAGAACTATATTAATTAAATGATAGGGTTTCCCCTATTTTGTAACAGACTCATTCAATTGTGAATGGGGTGGAATTATTATTTAATTAGTTTATCAACAGATTCTTGGTGATTGATATATTTTTATGCATTACAGACATTATCAACTTTGAGTGTGGCCATATTTATATGATTATATTTGGCTATAATAGGGGAATTAGTGCAAAAATATGTGTGTGTGTGTGTTTTTCAACATATTTTTAGTGGTTGTATTTTTGTGTTTCATTTTATTTGGTATGCAACCCATTAGATTTGTATCATTAATCCTTTGCAACCATGTATTTTTAATTGTTTCAACCTCCAAACTTAATAGTATGTGTTGTAGCCGCTACAATAACCCCAAAATTTCAGCTTTTTCAAAATTTTGGAGACCCCCCCATACTGTACTCTCTATCATCCTTTGCCTATGGTCTCTTAGGGTTTCACTACCTCTTAATTTATCTGGCATTTCATTGGTCCTAGCAAGTCAAGCCCTACAACCCTAAAAACTTAGGTCTTTTTAAACCAAGTCACAATTCATAGTATCTGCCTGGTTGATATCAAAATTTGTGATTTGTGACCCCCCTGCATTATAAGTTTCTAATCACAATGGAAGTAGTAATGGTTGTTTCATGGATAATTAAATGTGCAACTTGCGACCTCCCCAAGTTTCAAATCACGTTGCCGACATGCAATCTTCCTCCCATTATCCTATGATCGTGACTTGCGACCTCCCTAGGTTCTCTATTAATAAGTCACAAAGTCACATTTCAAGCTTGTAGTGACTTCTCACTGTAAGTTACAATTGCGACCGACGACCTCTCTAACCCCATCACATGCGATAAAATTACTACATAGTTTTTCCTTACAACCTCCAACCTAGGCTAGTCGCATGCGGCAAAATCTTTGTGCAAGTCCAAAGTGCAACCTCCTTTCATACATGGGGACCTCTCTAGCCCCATCACATGCGATAACATTACTGCATAGTTTTGCCTTGTGACCTCCCACCTAGGATAGTCACATGTGGCAAAATATTTGTGCAAGTCCAAAGCACGACATCCTTTCACACGTGGGATCTCATTATAAAACTCTTTCACTCGCTCATAACCACACCCCTACTTCCCAATGATTAAAGGAGTGGCATCTCCTCTGATTGGAAATAACAATTGTGACCTAAGGTAAATAAAATTCACCCTCCATAATCATTGCTCCTTGCAACAAGATGAGTTGTGTTTGATACTTCTATGCCATGTCTCTGCATCTACCCATTCTAACCCCCGTTCACCCTATGCATTTAAATCTCAATGTTCCTCCCCACTATTGAATCTATATCTACCCTTCTCTTCAATTCACATGTATCCAAACATTTCGCTAACATTTACCCTCGTCTCTTTTTCAACCCTAATCTCCACGTTTGAATACCCTATTTTTACATTATCTTTTGGTTGTGTTGATGTATTGCCATTTTATTTCATGTCATGCCAATCTTGGTGTACGTAAGAGAAATGGTCATTACATAATGGATTTTCTATGCTGGTGTGGTCTGTCTCTCGGTGAATTCATGCTAAAAATGACTCCCCAATAAAGACCCATGGCTAGTTTACTTTTGCGTTAGTGTGGGTGTGTGGAGGAAGGAATTTCATTCATGTTATATTGGATCCCCTTTGTTTACCTTTTGACAAAAACATCTTGTTTGTGTTCTAGGGCTTGAATTATAATTTCAGATAACCACTTCACTTGTGGTGCCCACATTTTGCAATCAAGAGCTCATGGCCCCTATTCTTTACCTTTATACCAACACTAACCCATCACAAATTTGTAGCCTCAACCGATGAGCTATCTGATGGTCATAATTTGCGAATTGCAATCACAAACAATCATCCATTGATGTGGCCTTATTTGTTGACAAACCTCACGACCAAGCCACTTCAGTTTGGTTGCTCATTAGTCGCTACCTGCATCGACAATGTGTAGTTCCATATGTGACTTGCCCTACAAGTGCGAGATGTGACCTACCTTGGTACTAAGGTTGTGACCAGACTATCCTTTTAATCCTCGAGTCGCAAATCACAACTGCAAGGTTCAGTTCTCTATGCAATAGAAATGTAACTTATCCATATTATGACCTACACTGATATGTGAACCTACGACCTCAACTATGTGTGAACCTTGCAACCTGCCCTACATTTTAATTTTGTGACCTATCTTACAAATTGGAACTGTGGCCTAAACATAACCCTTCTTCCTACCAATACCTAGTTTCCTATACCTAACATCTTCAAGCCTCACAGTGATACTGTTATTTTCTCGTCAAAAGGTGATTATCATTGTTTATGCTAACCTCTATGTCCTTGGATAATATTTTTGAAATGTCAGGTACCATCAATTTAGATTGCATAAGTATACCATCTTATTCCAGAGAGATGGTGCCACCTGTGATCAAAGGTTTACGAAAGAGTTTTAGTAGAGTCGAGAGAAACATAGAAGGGGTCATAGACAATTTGGCAAAACTACCTATATATGGAGATATTACCTGCAATATTGAAAAAAAACAAAACTTACTTGGTGGTACATTTACTCAGAATTTGCAAACAAGGACATCCTGCAGGATCAAGAATATTTCAAAGTGTATATCAACATCAAGAAATCCTGGTTGCATAAGGTGGTGACACAGTCACCATTTTTTCCTTGTCTAGAAACACTAGAGTTTATATTGCAACACATAAATGAGTATCACTGGGAAATCAAGGGACATGATGGAGAGCTCATAACATCCTTCATCAATGTTGATAGTAATACCTATTACAAGCTTCCTAAGTGTGATGATGCCTTCAACAATAAATGTCTATCAACCTTTAATGATCATACCAAAGACATTTAAATCATGATGGCAGAGCCAACCAAGTTTAGGCTCAAAGTAGATGAGGTCTATAAAACAAAATGCCTCCAAAAGGTATACCAATTAATAACTCCCATGATGAATAAGATGTATGAGAAAGAAGAAATTAATAATTTTATAGGATCATGGGTTCCTCTAATGAACACGTTTGCCACAAAAGGAACTATATTCAAATGGGAAAACATTCTTGCATCCTCTCTTAAGTCAAACATTTAGGCAACCAAGAACCCGAAAAAAGGTCAACAATCAAAGTTTTATATGGCTTCCTATCCCCTTGATGCAGTCTGTGAAAAATGTTAATTTGAAGGATTGAGTTTAAAATAGACCTCAGAAGTGTAGGAGCCTATGCATATTCATTATAAAAGATTTTGGAGCACAAGTTCCAAAGGCATGTATGAAACAATTGCAAATTCTTTCAATACTCCTTTGTATAGTGTTGAAGAAGACCCTCCATGCATGTATGAAAGGGCCATGAAACCCTCCTTGATGTTTTATTTTGGTTTCCAAATGGGTAAGCAACCTATATTAGGGTTTTTAGTGTTTACAAAACTCTTCATGCTCTCCCCAGCTAGTGACTAGAAAAGTGGTTTTACAGGAGGTTGGCTATCAACTGACTACTAGATTGTCCAAGACATTAACCAAAGATAAAAAGGGACCATGGCCTGTATTCCCTTTGACAAGTGGAGAATATACCCTCCAAAACTTTAAGGGGGCCTAATTGGAAGCCGAGGATTTGAATTTTTTCCATTTCATTGAATTAAGGTTCCGTAAATATGACCCAAAAGGTATTGCATATGCACATTGCAAATCAATTGGTTTAGTTGGGCATATGCACACTTCATTGATAATGAAGAGAAAAAGATCAAGAATTTCTATTATGCTTTTAGGGAAGTAGGACAAAATGTGCAACAATAAAAGGAGAGATAACAATCATATAATGATACCCAAGAGAGCATGAGTCTTTAAGCTACAATAGTTATTCTTAAGAGGAAGAAGGGGTAGGAAAGAAATAAAGAAAAGATACAGAAAAAAAGGTTCATCAAGCAGAGGAGGAACAAGGGAAGAAGCAAGAAGAAGAAGCTCAACGGAAAAAAGAGGAGGAGTTGAAGAGGAAGAAAGAGAAAGAGGAAAACCTAAAGAAGAAGGGAGAGGAAAATAAGAGAAAGGAAGTGACAAAGAAACAAAAGAAGGCAGAAATGAGAAAGAAGCTGGAAGAAGAAGAACTCAAAAGAAAATCCTAAGATGAGCTAAGAAATAGAGAAGAAGAGGAAAGAAGACATAAAGAGGAAGAATAACCCAAAAATAAACAAGAAGCCCTAGCCAAACAAATTGAGTAGTATCTATTCAGTGAACAAGAGAACAAAGAAAAAAATGATAAAAAGCCACATGGTTCAGAGATGTAGCTAGAATTGCCTACCTTGAACATTTCACAATCCACTCCTATCACCAGTGGATATTTTCTACTACAGGAATTGGGCATTCTAGATGAGGAAGAATAAGAAATGTTGGACATTTCTAGGCTCACATTTGATCAAGTCCAATGCAAAATTATGCAAGAAAGGTGCAAGTGCTATGCTCAAAATGCAATGAAGCCTATATCAATGGTTACAAAGAAGGAAATTGTTATAAACACCCCTATGAACCCTGAGATGATAACATCAGATAGAACTTATTTTATGATAGCAACAAAGCTAAATATAAATTGTTAGAACAAGACAGTTGCCGATCTAAAAGAAAATCTTGTTGCCTTTGAACAAAGAGTTGTACAAGTACAAGGGGAGAACCAAGCTTTTCTCACCTCCAACTCCCAAGGTAAGGGTTTATGGGCATCCATTTTAGAAAAATTACAGATACCAGCAGAGGTAATGGACTTGGTTTATGATGAAATGATGAATTACATCAAGTCATGGATCCATTCCCAAACATGCACAAAGAGTCAGAAGAAAAGGGAGTGTTGATCAAATTAGCCATTGCAACAATTGAAAACATATGTGAATGGTTAGATCAATATGCTAATGCACTTAAAAAACTTCCAAGGAAGGATTGGATCACAATAGAAAATGATAAAGTGGTTGTGTGTATCAAGATGCAGTCACATGAAAAATTACCTAGAGATATAGACAAAGTCATGACATCATACAGGCACTTGCATGGTCCACTAGAGTCTCTTATAAAATTGCACAAGATTCCCTATATTGGCACATTACCTGAAACGAGAACAAAAGAGGAATTCAAACAAGAGATTTAAGCATTATTAGAGCCCATCAAACAAGCTGCTGCAAGGGATGACTTGGAAGTTACAAAAGAGGTGATCACTCGGTATATGGTTGAGCTTGTGAGGCTATACACCAAGCTCATGACCATGTCAAACAAATACAAGGCAATTAGCCCACTCTAGTACCAAATGTGCTAGAGTGCCTACAAAGACATGGGAACGAGTTGCAACACCAAATTCTAACTCTTGAGGGAGAGTACAAGATATGGCAAGCATATTTGGTTTGAGAGTTGGAAATCAATGTTCTAGACCTTTCTATTACTAGATTAGTTGAATAACGTTATTTATTTTTAATGTAAATTATATTTTTGTTAAGAATATATTATATCATAGAATAGGAAAAGTCATTGAGGGTAGATGAAAGGTTATGGAAGATGAAAGGTCACCTTATCTGTTATAAATATACCCTCGTGGCTTAATGTAATGGAATTTTAGTTTTGGACTGAATTGGTGCATATTGTTTAAGAGCTAATAAGCCTTTTATGAATACAAGTGGTGACTTTGCGCTTCCATTGATGGATTTCGTGGGCTTTTCATGTGATGACGCTTTGAGTATTTCAGCTCAGTGTATGAAGCTCTTCGAGCCTAAGTGTGCAATTATTTCATGTGTCATCAATCATTGTGAGATTTATCCTGTGGGGATCAGATGGTATATGCTATGCTTATTCTATGCATATGTCAGTGAACTATTTTATTGATTTAGGAATGTATTATGTATAGGATTGTGCACATTTATATGCTTTCATGATGTTGTTTATTATGAACTTTTTTATCATCAATGAAATAATTTTTACTAGATAAATGGGTTTTATTTGAAGTTTTACTAACACTGCTTCTCTTAAGATTCATGTAAATGCTGCTTACTCATTGTTATATGCATAACATTCTAGATGTTTAATTTCCATAAGTTTCTCATTTTGATTTGTTGAATGTTTTATTTTGTTCTCTAATGATTATTGTTTGTTTCGTCCTAAGTGAAATTTAAGCAAAATTATGGCTATCAGGCCTACATACTAGATGGGACTCCCAAACCAAATAATGTAGAGTCTAGTTGGGATTCTACACCGGGGATATCCCCTTGTTGTTGGCGGTATGTTCCAACTCTTAAACAATAAGTCACTTGAAAAATATATTTAATTATATGTCAAAGGAAGGGAGCATGTGCAAAGGTAAATATTTATAAAGCTAGTCAATTATATGTTACTCGGGTGGTTGGGAAAAATGTTGTTATCCTCCCCACTTAGGTTCAATTCCCATGTGTGATATGTTGAGATCATAAAGAGTATATCTTTGTAATGACTTTGAGCCTTATTGTCTAAGAGTTGCTCAAGGATGACTGAGACATATATATTACTTGTATGGTATAAAAAAATATTTATTCAAAAAGAAAAAGCTCTATCTAGCTAAAAAATAAATAAATAGTAAAACTAGTCTATGGTGCGATCTAATGTCAAATCACAAAAAAAGAAGGTAGAGGTATACAAGCTCAGAGCTTCAACAATGAACTTGTTTGCTTAAAGTTCAATGCAAAACATACTCTTCCAAGCATGAGGCATAAAGGAGCTACAACATGAGATTTGACACCTATATGGCACATAAACAAGTGGTGTGAAATTGTCCTTAGGTGCTTAGACTCGTCAAGGCATTTATTCACGTAGCAATACATAGAGAAGAAAGATCTAAAAAATGGAAACACATGCTTTAACCAAATATGGACATGAGACTCATAAGAAGGGGAAACAAAGGAACACACCTCTACTTCAGTTGGGAGTAGGAGTAAGATTGATTGTCAAGGGGGGGAACAAGGTGATTATTTCTTCTATTTCTTTATTATGGATTGACATATGTGAAACTTCTAAAAAATAATTGGAATTCAATGCTTACTAGTAGGATCCCTTTAGGAGGTTCATTACTTAAGGATAAATATATGACCAAGCAATCCCTACCTAAATGTCCTTTTAGTGGGGTGGAGAGGAAATATGAATAAGATCATTCGAACTATGAAATGAAACCAAGCCCTTGGTTAAACCCATATATTGAAATGCAATTAATGTTATTAAAGTATTTGGCAACCTCAAATTAATTGGCACAATATAAATAATTGATAAGGAAAATGGGAGCAAATGGAAATTTTCCACTTGCAAGATCCTTGATGAAGGAATTCAAAAGAAGGCTTCCCCCTTGTGAATCTTCAAATTTGTGAATGTAAAATATGAGTTTCAACGAGACAAGTTTGAAAGAAGATAACACATGCAAAGTTTTATAATTTAAATGTATAATCACTACCGCAATTTGAGAATTTTGCAATTCAAAAACAAACATTTTAATAGTGATTGCGATACTTAAACTATATATGGTAATGGAACATATACATAGATTATAAATAATCAGAAAAGTAAAATAATGGAAATCACATATTACACAAATATTCACTTTAGAAACCCAAACTAGGAAAACTAGATAATCACTTAGAGCTCCATTTCTAATTCTTTTATCACTAATTAACTCCATTATTTACAATACAATATATATGATATTGTTGCATTAAGAAGCCATAATCCATTAACCCTATATTAGAATACAAACATAAAATCCTTAACTGTAATTACATTGCCATGGATCACAAAATCACGTCACATAAAACCATGAAAGGTGAAAACCATACAGTGAAAAACACCCAATGAAAACCTATCAATTATGTCCTACTGTGGGAGGGGATGATAGGGCATATGGAAACCCTACCTAGCACAAAGGAATAAGTACAATTAGTGGATTAGACTAAGGATATAATTGAAAACTTGAGGATTTTTTAGTATGCCCCCTTTTGATAGTGTTGAATAATCTGCCAACACTAGGGGGTCTCCCTTGTATGATGTCCCAAGTAGACCTCATACCATTTTGGATAAGAGCCCCATTCGAGATACTCACCCAACTATCGTCGTGTGTGTGTTTTTCTCTTGGATGTCAAATGCAGAGGTAAGTGTGAGACCAAGTGTATTGTGTTAGAAGGATAATGATGAAATCAACCCTAAATTGATAACTTGCAGAACATGATACAAGAACATAACAACAACATAATGAGCGAGAGCATGCCTTAAGGAAGAATCAAGTAGTTGAGACTAACAAAGGCATACACATGTAAGAGAGTGTTACAGACCAAATATGAATTAGTTCACAATTAACCACTTACATTAACATTGAATGAAGAACAAATATTCAAAGTCAACACTCCAACTACATGAAACGTAATAGTTCATAAAAATTTAACCAATGCATAAACCCACATAGATAAACAACAAAAGCATGAATAGTCATTAAAAGGGCCATTAACATATATGGGAATGAATGCATAAATTGAAAGCTTCTCATTAATATTATCACCCATTCAAATACATTTACACAATATCGTCAAAACCCAATGGGATGATAGTAGCTTAAATCATATTCATGACATAACACTAGCCTTACAATCCCTCCATCTATAGGCTACCAAGAGTGAGTGTTTTTAGCTCCTTAAGCAAAAAATAAAAATCCTATTACTAGCCCATCTTAAGTGCTAAAAGTCCTCTTGAATGAGGCATGAAGTTATATTTAAAAAAATGAGGAGGGTGATCTTTCACCTTTTCCTATGACTTTTGAACTCTCCCATGACCTTTCAAATTTGAAGTGACCCTTTATCTCCCTTAGGACTTTTAGACTTCCAACATGGCTCTTAAGCTTCTAAGTGACCTTTGATATTCCCTTTTTTGTCTTTTTCATGACTTCAATATTCATCATTTATGAGAAAATTTTACATTTACAATATGATAATTAGAAATTCGATGTGCTCTTGATGTAGTGACTTGGTAATGCCTTCATTATGCCTAAGGGTCACCTTGGCATTGGGTTAACTCTTCAATGACGGTCACCAATCTAGAATATGCCTTCACGAAGTGTTTAGATATAAACATCGCATAACCATGTCACAATTCCAATCCTGTAAATGCGTAACCATAAATTAGAATACAATACAAACATGCTTTAATAGGATAAGAAACAATTATCACAAATAATAATTGATCCATATAATTAATATTGAGAAGCAAAAAAAAGTTCATAGCCTTGAAAAATTAACGTAACCAATTGCTTGGCTCAGTTTTCTTTCGCCCTTTTGACATCGGTTATTAATTATACTCTAATGGTTTGTGTGCAACCCTGGAATGGTCTCCAAATGATTTGTCTTTGTAGTGCATGGTCACACTTTAATCCTAAAGTACCTAACTTATACTCTTATACCTCAGTCTTGTGACTTTATTTCTTTATTGCAAGCACTCATAACCTTCCATTGTGGTGCATTATTCCATTAAGTGGTTGGTAATCCATATGAGAATTGTATTATATAAATATAATGTGATGATGTTATCATGAAAAAAATGATGGTAATCTTGTATATGATATTTCCACTGCCATTTGTGTTAAAATAGACGAGTCACATCAACCCCTCCATTTGGTGGCTGGTTGGAAGGTAAAATGCCACTTGGTAATCACAATTTTGTTATGCAAGAGAGCACTGTTGTTGGAATTTGTGAGAGCATTTGGTTCTTGGGGGTAATTCTAACAATATGAAAGTTTGACCTCTTCTATTGTATCATGCTAATGCGCCATAAATTGCTATTTTTTATCACATTATAACATTTCAGAATCACAGTGGAAGACTAATTGCTTCACTGTCATGCACAAGTATGATTGTGTCTTCGATTCCTTTACATTTTATGGTTATAATATTGCATTGTTTCACTTCATCTTCACATGCATTGATGCATTTGTTCACGGTTTTTTATCATCTTCTACATTTTCCTGATTATATTTCTCTGTCAACACATTGTTTTCATGGTTTGTTGTGGTTTCTTTAATTCGTGCGGATAGGCATTACATTTCCCAAATGTTCCTCAACACTTTTTTTCATTGGTCTCTTGTGTTGCTTTTATGTGTCATATTATGCATCTAATTTATTTGACACTCTTGACACCACGTCCGAGTATATTAGCCATTACAAGAGTCATGGTCAAAGTGATAGAGAATAACATATGGTTATTTTCTAGGGTAAACAAGCTCATTGACCATATTATTGTAGTATTTGAGTCATTTGTATTAATAGCTCCATTTCCACCTGGGAGAAGGAGAGACCAAGATATGGATAAATGGTAGGCATCTATCCCAAGTTGATGCACGAGTTTTACATTTTCCTTGTAGCGGTCATGTTGATCAACAATAATGTTTGCAATTTTTGTATCTAATACAACACCTGGTTTATGAATAATATGTCCCACTCTCAACGCAACACATTATCCCAATCTCTAATGCACTATGCGTTATTGCCTTTTATTGTATAACATATGCTACTTCCTTTGACAACTACGCAACTGAATGGCTTCCCATCTCACTCTCAATGCCTTATTTGATTAGTTCTTTGGAAACACTAAGGCTTAACAGTGTTTTGGCTATGGTATATCTGTCCTTTAATATGGTGTTCATATCCTTTAGTCTAGTTGCCCCATTATTATTTGTTGTATCCTATTGTCATAGCTTTGTATAACACCCTTTCAACATAATTGATAACATTTCAATGCATGTTTACTTCAGTGTGCACTGGTGTGATATTCCTATGTGTTGTGTGATTTGCAATAATACCTCAACATATATTTGATATAGTTTCATTAGAGGCATATGGTTTTAAATGCACTGTAAATTATCACCTTTCACTTGAGCTGTCAACATTTTCCTTTCACGCCAAAGTCCTTGTAATGTATGGCAGGTGTCTATGTGATAATGTATTATCCCTTCCAATCGTATAATGCGACATCTTCTCAGTGCTATTAATGTAATACCTTTTCCATGTTGAGCTACAGTGCATTGGTGCCAGCAAAATTTTTAAGGACAAGGGCTTAAGGATGTGGTCACAAAGTGCACAATGCGCTCGTATAGGGTCAAAAATTTGTGTTAGCACTTATTTTCACATTTCCCAATTACAAATGCATTGTCTCCTTTTGTAATGACATTACCTCCTTTCATTTTTGGTGCATTAGTTTGACATTTTATGCCCTTTCAAATATGTTCTTAATATGCCTCTCATCATTCTAGGTCAACCAAATGGTGTCTCATGCTGTTGTGAAGGCAAATCCCCTCTGCAGACAAAGGTGATTTCTCTAGCCCAATGAGTGGGTCTAGCAACAAACTAAACAAACTAACATACACTCTCCTAGCTTATGATTAACAAATGAAGAGAGAGAGTGACCTACCTCACTCTGATGCTAATTGCTCAATCCTTTGGAGATGACTTTGATTCCTTCGCTTCTAGGCTCGCTCCTTACTTATTCTTCACGTCCAAGTACCTGCAAGAAAGAAAAAAGAGAAATACAAGGTATAAGGTATCCTTTTGGTGGATGTTGTGAAAATTAATCCTCAAGGAACCCCTATTGTAGCAAATTTGAATCTACTTCACCTACTTCATTTTTTTATTTTTTTATTATCAAGTTATTCTTCTGAATACTGAAACAAATTACTTCTGCAGCCTACACTAATTAAATGTTTGATCTCATGAAACATAAAACAAAGCAAATAATAAGATACAGAGGAAACACTTATTTTTGGACATAATAGTCCCCAGAAAAACCTAATACGGGAAAAGCAGTGCAATAGTTATGAGGGTTTATTATTATGTAGGAGAAATATCTAAATACAAATCTAGGATGCTCATCTAGAAATCCTTTACAGAGAAAACACTAGGGTAAAATCTAAGTGAGTTTTGCCTCACTTCGCCCGATAGAATTCCGGGTGATCTGATGCAAGACTGGCTAGCACTGGTTATTTATGTGCTGGCTCTGCATCAGCCCTGCGTCACCTTCTCTGCCCCCTGTGTTAGGTATCCCAGTTGTTCCGATAATTCCCAGCAGTTCCGATAGTTCTCAACAATTCCAACAGTTTTGACTGTTCCAAAAGTTCTGGATTTTGCGTGACAAACAACTTTTCTGCTTTGTGTTGGCCCTTCTAGCTCTACGTCAGGGCTGGTTGGGCCTAGACTGGTTCAATGTCAGCTATCCCGACTACTACGCTGCTTACTATCTCTCCACCTCTCTGTCAGTATTCTCTGGAAAGTCCTTCTCCCAAATTCTCACTACCCCTCAGCTGCAAGATTTCCCCAATTGATTTCTCTCCTAAGAACTTCTCACCTCAGAAAATCGATTTGCTTAATCTCTCTTTGTGTGTTTCCAAATGAACCACAAGCCTCCATTTTATACTTTTCCTATTGAGTCTTTAACGACCGAGATTAAATGTCTAATCAGCGACTAAGATTAAAACATGACTTGATCCGCCTTCTAGATCATTCTCACCCATATTTTGATTTATACCCATTAATATTTATTAATTATTTTAATAAAATACAATCCAGGTGGAATTTCACCAAATGGTTTCTGGGTTCTTTAGAACTTATGTGCCTTATCCTCTCCACCAATTTTCAAGGCTAGAGCACTTTTGATGCTACCAAAAACTAACACTCCCTCTTAGCGAGGAAAGAGTTCTAGCAACAATGTCCACCTACATGCTACTCTGTTTCTGAAGAACCTCCTTTATGCACTGCTACTGCCACCAACACTGTGCTGCTGCTGCTATTGTACTACTACCCATGACACTACCACTGCCACTGCTGCATCTGTACTACAACTCCCTCTCAAACACTGCATCTGCTATGCTGTTAACACTATTACTGCTAACACTACATTCGTATTGCAACTCAATTGATGATAGAAGCAACTGAAAAACATCAAAAATTAGTTGAACTTAACTGTGTTCAACATAATACAATGAATGTTGGAGTCTGACTGCCGCTGATTTTGACCCTCTCAATCTTTTGCACTGCTGCTGACTCCTGCACTGTGCCAATTGTACTGCTGCCAACCTTGCTCTACGCTGATCAGTCTCTGGTTCCCAACTACTGCATCTATCCTCCAAACACTCCATTTAATCATCTGACACTAAGTCCATCTCGATACTGTTGAATCATGGAAAACTCATCCTCATCGATCTTTGCTGAAGCAACCTTAGGATCATGTTTCTCATCATTGTCCTTTTTCTTTAAAGGACACTGGGATGCATAGTGGCACATCTCACCACAACTGAAACATTTCACCTTTGAAATTTTGTTCTTTCGCTTCAGCTTCTACTATCCCTTCAATGCTAGAGCTACGTTCTCCTCCTCCTCCTTCATCTTTGTGCCACTCCCACTGCTTCCACTGAGGTTGACCTTCACTAGGTCCCTCCTTAACTCCTCCTGTTGAAGAGCTGCCCACATCTCCTCCCATGAAGGTATTTTTTCTCAGCCCAATATGCTTTGGACGAAAAATTTGCATTCATTCGAGACTCCATTCTGGGCTATCCTCACCATCGCAGTTGGCTAAGGAGTGGATCCCATTGCAGAAATATGGTCTCTAGTGTCCTAAAGATGCTGAAGATGGTGGTCATCCCTTATCCTTTTTGCATCAAAGTCCGTTGCAACTTCTGCTCCAAATACATCTTTTGTTGTTTAGAAGAGCCTTCATATAGAGAAGACGTGGGTTCCCACATCTCCCGGGCTGTATCCTTGCCCTGCAAGTGTGAGACAACATGATCTTGAACTCCATCTAGAATGAGCCTCTTTGCCTTCCCCTGCTCGGCTTTGTACTTCTTCTTTTGATTGTTGTCAATAGGAACAACTACAACACTTTTGACATAGCCTTTGAGATTATATTCCTCCAGAACAACTAAGATTCTAGTCTCTCATATGAAATAGTTGGGGGCACCGTCCAACCTGTCCTAATATACAAGCCCATGCGATGCCATCTCACCCAACTTTTGAATTGACTCCTCTAGTCACTGCTTAGCACTGCTCAACTTCTCAAAAAGTGAGAAATTCGAAATTTGTGGCGGAAAGTTCTTTGAGGAGAAAATTCCCCTTCTATGTGTCTTTGTTCTTTTCCAACAGATTTTTTCCCCAATAGAAACTGCGCCCTTCAAGCACTTTATTGAGGCTTTGCATCACTCCCTCTGCCTCTACAAAGTCCTTAACTAGAAACCATACCTCTCTGTTGTCTCACTAAGAGAGATATTTCCTCAGATATGCTTCCTGGCAAGGACTGTGCAATCCCTTCAAGGGGATTCAAATTGCTACTAAGTGCAATTTTCAGCCTCATTTCTCGGCATTAGATCTGCTCTACCTATTTCAAAATCAACGCTTTGATATCATGTGACAATTCCTAATCCTGAGGGAACCCCTACTACAACAAATTTGAATCTACTTCACCTACTTGATTTTTATTTTTTTATTATCAAGTTGTTACTATGAATATTGAAGAAAATTACTTCTGCAGCCTACACTAATTAAATGTTTGATCTCATGAAACATAAAACAGAGCAAAGAACAAGATACGCATGACACACTAATTTTTGGACACAATAGTCCCTGGAAAAACCCAATGTGGGAAAACCAGTACATAAGTTCTGAGGGTTTATTATTATGCAGGAGAAATATCTAAATACAAATCTAGGATGCTCATCTAGCAATCCTTTACAAAGAAAATACTGGAGAAAAATATGAGTGTTTTTTACCTCACCTCACCTAACATAATTCCAGTTGATCCAGCACAAGACTGGCTAACCCCGACTATTTCTGCGTTGGCTCTAAGTCAACCCTACATCACCTTCTCTACCCTCTGCATCAGCGCTCCTGGCTGTTTCGATAGTTCTTGGTAGTTTCGACAATTCCGGCTGTTTCAACAGTTATGGATTATGTGTGACAGGCAACTTTTCTGCTTTGTGATGGCCCTTCTGGCTTTGTGTCAAGGCTGCATGGGTCCAGATTGACCCAACGTTAGCTCTCCCTGCGACTATGCTACTTCTCTACAAGCTCTCTCCACCTCTTTGTTAGTATTCTTCGGAAAGTACTTCTCCTGGGTTCTTAATGCCCCTCAGCTGCAAGATCTCCCTAATCAATTTCCCTCCTGAGAACTTCTCACCTCAAAAAATGAATTTCCTCAATCTCTCTATGTGTGTTTCCAAATGAACCCCGAGCTTCCATTTTATACTTTTCCTGTTGAGTCTTCAACGACCGAGATTAAGTCTTTAATCAACAACTAATATTAAAACATGAGTTGATTTGCCTTCTAGATCATTCTCACCCATATTTTAATTAATAACCATTAATATTTTAATTTCCCTAAGTTTAGACTTAGGAACTCCATTAATTATTTTAATAAAATACAATCTGGGCGGAATTTTACCAAACACTTTATGGGTTCGTTAGAATTTATGTGCCTTAGCCTCTCCACCAATTTTCAAGGCTAGAGCACTTCTGATGCTACTAAAAACTAACATATGTCCAAGTCCAAGAAAAGACTTTTCAAGCACTCCTTCTCCACATTAAAATGGGCAGCATTTGGGCATAATCTCAGTATAGGAATGAAGGAAATCAATGACCAACAATTTGGGGATGGAAGGGAGTTGATTTATAGGAAGGGAGAGGGAGTTAGGGGTCCACAAAAGATGGAGGAAGGTCCAAATCTCAAGGGGAAAGCCCATAATGATAAGATCAAGAGCTCCAAATGGGAGAGCTTGACCATATATACAACAACCAATATTCAACTTATTGTTCTTAAAGTTTCTAGCATACGAATCTTCTCCCCCAATTTGGGAAAACCTGCTAGAAGAGGTTCAACGTGGGTTTTCATATCAAAACCTGTGCTGGCAGTGCTAAGATAAAGCAATGCAGCCTGCCATCAACACGAGAAGGCAATGGAGCAAAGATCCATGACCCTAAAAATTAGGGTTTTAGCTAACCTTCTTCAAAATTGACTCAGGGTAGTTTTCCTTTGGTTTTTCAGGGATGTTTTTGTTTGTGTATCATGATGGATATACTTCATAGTTGTCAACATTTTGGCACTTCAGGATATGGAACAAGAAGTGAATGGGAGGTGTGACAAAATAATGTGTAACAGATGCCCCCTAAAGCATGAAGGGGGAATAGGGAGTGATGGTTGAGATACTTTACAAGCCAAGGCAAGAACTAGAACAACACCGCTAGGAGACCTGCAAATCAAGCATATACATATACATATACATATCTGACATCTATGATAAACATGCCTAGTGATACATGAATATGCATCTAATGATGCATGAATCCATGGTATGGACGCAATGATCCATAAAATTCCGTGGATATTCCACTGGATGGTTCGTCACAACAGATCTGATAATATTATATTAAAAATATGAGATTCTACACTATTACAATTTTATTTAATTTATATATCTATAAAATTAACTATAATTAGTGCACGCATGTAAAAGTAAATCAAGCAAAAAAGTATAGAATGAAAAAATAAGTTCACACAGACATAATACACAAGATATGCTCTCTGGGAAACCCTTTCAGGAGAAAACCCAACTGGAAGGTGAGGCCACTTCACTCTCTTTCTCTATTTCGAAATATGGTTGCAAACACAAAGAAGTAATGTTCGTGGCCCGTGGGTTGCTACAGTGCACATATCCTCTTTGTGTCCCCTACCTCCTATCTCTCCTGGCTATATTTTCTCAACTATGGAACAAAATGCTCTCAAAAGAATGGAATGCCACTTCCTCCTAGTGGCTCGATTATAACACAACGTGATAGCCTACTTGTGGTTAAGTTTGACTACATCAAATCTTAACTAGAGTTACAAAATAGACTCTTCTAGAGTCTTTTACATCACAAACACATGGCTATTCCCTTTTCCATGAATAATGGGGGCTGACGTGGCATCCTCCCAAACTATAGGTGTGAAAACAGGAAGGCCAACTTCTGAGTGGCATAACATTTGCTTACAGACTCCAATGAGAGGAAAAATGGATCACCCAAACTTGGAAGGACAAGTGACAGAGTGAGGAAATCACAAACCCGACACGAGAAACTGTTGGACACCTAATCCTAAAGGGTTAGCGTGGAAGCCGAATGGACAAGCAGTCCAAGGGACCTTGCATCCCAACGGTCACCATATTGTACTATAAATGTACATCTTTTGTGAATAAAAATTGTACTGAATGATTTGTCTTTCCTATTGTTTTCCTATTTGTTCTCCCTGACCATGTCTGTTTAACATGGTATTAGAGCCATGATGAGTGGCCTGTTTTCCCTGTTTTGCCTTGAATAGTGCTGGCCTAGTCTTCATTACCTGAAGAGCGCTGCCTGCCTGCTTGCCTGAAGCTGCATACCTAATTTCTGAAGGAAACGCACAGGTCCCAGAAATAGTTGTAACTCCTGCCTGAGAGCTGCTCAGTCTCTGACATCCCTGAAATAGCTGAAGACTGCCGCTGCCTAAAGACTGCCTGCATTGAAACGCCTGGAATTTCAAATGCATGGAAACGCTTGAATTGGAATCGCCTTGAAGTGGTAACGTATGGCTGTTATGAAAGTTTTTTCCCGCTGCTTGAATTGAATGTTTGGACCCTGGCCTGAGCCTGTTTAAAACATCTGGAACGCTGCCTGTTGAAACCATTTGCTCCGCTACCCATTGAAACGCCAGAACCAATCGGCGGTTATCCAACCTGAATCTTAGAAATATCGTACATTTTCATAAGTCTATACATCCAGAGCATGGAATATGAATACACCCTCCTTTGAAGAGAAATTATTATTTCAGGGTTTGTATTAAAACAACATGTTGTTTTGAAGGACAGAATGGGTATTCGTTGTTCTCTGTCTTCATCT
Source organism: Pinus taeda (assembly GCA_000404065.3). Taxonomy (NCBI): domain Eukaryota; kingdom Viridiplantae; phylum Streptophyta; class Pinopsida; order Pinales; family Pinaceae; genus Pinus; species Pinus taeda. The sequence continues at coordinate 93,232 of APFE030840631.1, read as the reverse complement.
CGCGAGATACCGAGTGGCTGAATCCAGCTTGATGCTGTGTCTTCATCCTTAAGTGTGTAACGCACTGGGTCTGTGAAGCTCAGCGGTCTGCTGGAAGTATGTCAGCTTTCTTCCCCTTTCTGAACTGCATACTGCTGGAAGCAGGACTTGCTCCTATTCTTCCTGTGAACCTGCTCGAACTGTTTGACTATGGCAGCCTCCTTATGAATTTGATATCAAAATTGGATAGCTGATTTAAGTTTTGTTTGATTATAGTCGTTGAAGTAAACTGGTGGTATTGTTTACTATTGATCATCCACTATTCGATTTTATCATGACATATAAGAGCGGATGTTGCACGGGACTAAGGTATTTTTAGATGAGCCAAGTATGGTGGCATGAGTTTTTTCTTGAAGCTTTTTCATGAAAGATATCCAGGCAACCTAGACTATTTACTGCATGAAATAAATGGTTTGTTGAATCCGTGCTTGAAGTGGATCAGAGCATACGAGTGTCGGATTTATTACAACAATACGCCAGGGGAATAGAACACAATAGTGGTACAGTGAGCGTCAAACTATCTATTGAACGGGAAGGCTGCATAAGCTTGTGTGCCAACTGACAGTTTTTTTCATAACTGATGTTTGAAGTCCTCGCTGCCGGATCACACACCCGTGAGAGACCGACTGCGTTAAGTTTGGATCAGCAAGAGATTTGATAGCATAGACATCAAGGTTGGGCGCATACGTTGGCTATCTGACTGCCCACAGTAAAAACCTAAAAGCCAATTTCTCCGACTGAGCAAGTCTCTCAAGCACCCATTTCATCAAAGGATACTTCAATGTCAAATCGAGTTCATCCAGTGCATTCTCTAACTCTGGCGAACTGCCATATTGGTGGATGACACTAGTTTGCAGAAATTCAGAAGCCATTGTTGGCAACCAAACAACATCTGCAGATGTGACTTGATTTATCAATTCTGATCAGGTGACTTTGGCCATTGGAAACGATAAGTGATGCATTGTATTACCTCATTAAAACAGCATCATGTTTTTTGCCAATGCTTTCTCATTGCGTGTAAAAAAAAAAATAACTTTCTTGCATAATGGCAAATTGCAATTCCAAAGGACAGTTTTGATAGTCTATCTGAAAGCTTTCTTCTATTGTAAGTGATGTGAGAAAATTTCTAAAAGCAGCATTTGGAGGTTTTGGGGATAATTTTACATTCATATTGAAGGTAGATTTATTTGTGGGGATAGACTTGCCATTTGAGTGCATGCTTTGACGAGAACATTCATGCTATTAAGATGTGCAGTGACAAAGTTCTTATCAATTTCAAATTCAGTTCGCAGCAAATGACTTTGCAGAGAAGTGTGTTTATATATTAATGGAGGACATCCACGGTATGTTTAGATGTATAACAAGGGTGCTGCCAAAGTAATAAACATTCTTTACATGGGAAGTCTCTGCAGCCTATTTGAGGCAGATGTCTGTTTAGCATGGGAAGTCTCTGCAGCCTGTAAAGAGGCTTTAAATTTGTTCAGAAAATTATAGAAAATTTACCGAAATGTTGTTAACGCCGGGTCCATTTTGTGACTAGGTATATTGTTACCATTAGCTTAGAGAAATCTTGATTAGGTACATTGAATCATTGGCATCAAGTCATTTCATATTTCAGAAGTTTCATTGTAGGGGATAACTTGATCACGTGTTATTTCATAAGAGGGAAGTTTGATTCATAGATGAAGGTGAATTGATGACAGCCTCTATCGCAGCATGTTTGAATTAACGACTTTGGGAGCTCAAGTCAATGTGCTCAGCTGTTCAAACTGTTTTGACATTTGATCTGAAATAAGTGGAAGTGCAAAATGTTTCCTGGACTACATAGTTCCAGAAGCTAGAATTTCCTTTCATTGATACTGCCCTCACCAAATCCAACAAGAAGAAAAGTTTTACTGGTAAAATTTAAAGTATATAAGAACCGTCATTCTCAGATTTTTTTGCAGTAAACGACAGTATATGAAGGTATATTGAGAGCCTTCATACTAGAAGACTTTTGAAGAAAAAGTGGTATACAAATCAATTTTTTGCAGTGATATTATTGTGAAATGGATAGAATGGGTATTGTATTAGAATTATTGAATACTCTAATACACTCTACCATGGACAATACAATTATAATTGATAAAGCCATTGTTGCAGACATTCAAATCTATTTGAAAAATGTACAAGAAAACATTGAATTTTTGCAGTTGGAATCTCAGCTTCAGCAAGAAGAATTAAAACAGAGAAGTCATTCTGAACCTGTTTTT